>WNWK01004184.1:135000-146128 GCA_009830355.1 Cherax destructor | reverse complement strand
AGTTGGCTCTGAAAGTCCTTACATCATGAAGTTGTTTACAATTTCTAACTCATTTCCCGTACACACACACACACACAAAATTGTTTCAACGCAGTTTGATGTTGCAGATGGTGTTAACAAATTATTTAACTGAATTTGTACGATGGAAATTCATGTTAGCAGCGCCAGCAAATCTAAGTACTGGACGCACAGGGAATTGCTCACACTCTGAAGTTAATGTTACAGTATCAGATTTTGTGTAGATTAATTTATATAAAGTCTTTACAATATGTACATTATATATATATGTGTAAAATTATTCCTTCACTGACTTTCATATTATGTAAACCAGCTGTGTACACTACAGTCATGCACACAACCAGTCTTGTACATCACCAGTCATGTACACCTGTCATGTACACCTGTCATGTACACCTGTCATGTACAAAATAAGAGTATTACTAATAAAATACTTAAGGCTCTAAAAATACGAAGAGCAAAGTTAATTAAGCGATTTACATTTTCAGATTACATTTGACAGCAAAATCTTCGTATTCAGTAAAAACAAGATCCTCTAATCCCCTCCCCCGGAGCTATGTATCTCTCGGTGTATGCATACACGGGGAGTTATACATCTCTCTGTGTATATACACATAGTTGTTTGTATTTCTATCTCTCGGTACGTAAACACCGAGAGGTGTGTGTTTGTAAGCTGTGCATATCTCAGTGCAGAGATGTGCATCTGAATAGTGTGTCTCTTTCAGTTTATACACAGAGATAGCTGTGTATCTCAGTGTATATACACCAAGAGGTGTGTGCCTGAAAGGTGCTTGTATCTGGGTAGAGATGTACATCTGAATGGTGTGTGTTTCTCAGTATGTATACATGCATAGAGGTGTTTATATATCCTTCAGTATACATAAAGCGAGATGTGTTTATATCATATACTACATACAGTGAGTGGTATATATCCGAGTGGCGTAAATCTCCTTGCGTATATATATATATATATATATATATATATATATATATATATATATATATATATATATATATATATATATATATATATATATATATATATGCGTATCTAAAAGACGTGCATCTCTCACTGTATATACATAAAAGGAAATTTGCGTATCTGAAAGGTGTGTATCTCGCGGTGTATATACACATAGGTATATCACTGAGTTTATATGCAGAGAGTTCTGTTTCTAATAAGTATATATGACCATAAAAGTGTATGTACTCTTTTGTGGTAGACAGCTGAGGTTGTAGACAGCTGGGGTTATAGACAGCTGGGGTTGTAGACAGCTGGGGTTGTAGACAGCTGGGGTTGTAGACAGCTGGAGTTGTAGGCAGCTGGGGTTGTAGACAGCTGGGGTTGTAGACAGCTGGGGTTGTAGACAGCTGTGGTTGTAGACAGCTTGTGTTGTAGACAGCTGGGGTTGTAGACAGCTGGGGTTGTATAGCGCTGGGGTTGTAGAGAGCTGGGGTTGTAGAGTGCTGTGGTTGTAGACAGCTGTGGTTGTAGACAGCTGTAGTTGTAGACAGCTGAGGTTATAGACAGCTGTAGTTGTAGACAGCTAGGGTTGTAGACAGCTGGGGTTGTATACAGCTGTGGTTGTAGACAGCTGTAGTTGCAGACAGCTGTGGTTGTAGACAACTGTAGTTGTAGACAACTGTAGTTGTAGACAGCTGTAGTTGTAGACAGCTGTAGTTGTGGACAGCTGTAGTTGTAGACAACTGTAGTTGTAGACAGCTGTAGTTGTAGACAGCTGGGGTTGTAGACAGCTGGGGTTGTAGAGCGCTGGGGTTGTAGACAGCTGTGGTTGTAGACAGCTGTAGTTACAGACAGCTGTGGTTGTAGACAACTGTAGTTGTAGACAACTGTAGTTGTAGACAGCTGTAGTTGCAGACAGCTGTGGTTGTAGACAACTGTAGTTGTAGACAACTGTAGTTGTAGACAGCTGTAGTTGTAGACAGCTGTAGTTGTGGACAGCTGTAGTTGTAGACAGCTGGGGTTGTAGACTACTGTGGTTGTAAACAGCTGTGGTTGTAAACTGCCGTGGTTGTAAACAACTGGGGTTGTAAACAGCTGTGGTTGTAAACAGCTGGGTTATAAACAACTGGGGTTGTAAATAACTAGGATTGTAAACAACTGGGGTTGTAAACAGCTGTGGTTGTGAACAGCTGTGGTTGTAAACAGATGAGATCGTAAACATCTGGGGTTGTAAACAGCTGGGGTTGTAAACAACTGTGGTTGTAAACAGCTGTGGTTGTAAACAACTGGGATTGTAAACAGCTGTGGTTGTAAACAGCTGTGGTTGTAAACAGCTGAGGTTGTAAACAGCTGTGGTTGTAAACAACTGGGATTGTAAACAGCTGTGGTTTTAAACAGATATGGTTGTAAACAACTGGGGTTGTAAACAGCTGGGGTTGTAAACAGCTGGGGTTGTAAACAACATGGGTTGTAAACAGATGGGGTTGTAAACAACTTGGGTTGTAAACAGCTGTGGTTGTAAACAACTGGGATTGTAAACAGCTGTGTTTGTAAACAGCTGTGGTTGTAAACAGCTGAGGTTGTAAACAGCTGTGGTTGTAAACAACTGGGGTTGTAAACAGCTGGGGTTGTAAACAACTTGGGTTGTAAACAGCTGGGGTTGTATACAGCTGGGGTTGTAAACAGCTGGTGGTGTAAACTAGTGTAGACTGATCTTCGTCATGTACTAGACATGTCTCAATGGACATAAATTGTGAAGTGGATAATATTTTTCCTGATATAAATTTTTATTAACTTCTAGATGTCTTTTCCCCTCAGACTCTCCCTAAACCCTAGTGTTTGGCGCTGCCTCGAAACCCATCTCCTGTGTGCACACCCACCACCCGTGTGCACACGGAACCCCCACTCCGTGCGCACAGAGCGGTGGGTGTCACCCGTGTGCACACGGGGACACCCACCGCTCGTGTGCGCACGGGAGACACTCACCTCCTGTGTGTACACGGGGAAACCCACCTCCCTTGCGCACACGGGGGACACCCCACCTCCCGTGTCAGCAACTTTCGTATTATATTTTGTAAAATTCACTCAGTACGTCTAATTTTTATAAGTGTGAGTTTGTGTGTGTGTGTGTGTGTGTGTGTGTGTGTGTGTGTGTGTGTGTGTGTGTGTGTGTGTGTGTGTGTGTGTGTGTGTGTGTGTGGGTGTGTTCCTTCATTGTTGTTGTTGCTGCTGCTGTTGTTGTCGTTGTTGTTGTTGTTATTGTTGTTGTTAATCTTTTCTCTTTTTTCTCTTTTTTTTCTTTCTTTATGCAGTGTCCTGCACGAAGATGACGACAGGAGTTGTATAAGTGTTGTCACACTCGTCGTGTTGTCTCAGTGACAACTGCTGTCAGCACGTGTTGTGCACTGGAGCTGTCATCTCAGTGTTTTTTTCCTTGCCTTCCAACACATCCCATCAACTGGAGCGACTTGATGTCGGTGAAAGAGGCTCCTGATTCAAGGAATCTGATTAACCCCCCTCCTCACACATGTATTGCCATCACATTTCCCAGGCTCAGCAGGACCCCTTCCCCTACGGTTTTAGAGCTTCCCTGTGAATATAACACTCAGTAATCATTCACAGAATATCACAAATGATTTACCAACCATCGTATTCATCATGGGTGGCGAAACATCTCACTGTTTTTTGACGTTTCGTCGTGGCAGACATTAAGAAATTTCTTCGTCAAACAGTTACTACGTAATGGGAGAGACCAACCATGAAAACGACGATATACGGAGCAGTTCAGGGCAACTTTCTACGTAAAATACGGTTACAGTGCGCGCTAGCGGCTGCCGTATTACACGGACTGAAACCGTGGTCACGAGATATGAGAGCCCGGGGGGGGGGGGGGGTAAGACGGAGTCTTAAAAAATTTCTGATGAGCCAAGTTGTGTTTATTTTATAGGCGTGCGAACATCTGGCACTAACAGTGTTGAAGAACAGAATACCACTGGAACAATACACAAATAACCCGCATATAGGAAATTGGTACTTATGACGACGTTTCGGTCCAACTTGGACCATTAACCAGGCACGCAGAAGTACGAAGGGAAGGAAGTTTCTGTGTGACTAGTTAAGTCGGACCGAAACGTCCTTATACGTTTCATTATCGTATGTGCGAGTTATTTGTGTAGTGAATAAAAGCGTTGTTGCCAGGCAGGAAACATTGAGGTATACCCTCAGGATGGCTATACTTCAAATTAAAAGGGAGTGGAAAGTTGAATTTACTAGCTCAAAACTTTTATCTTTCCTTATATCAAAGCTCAAATTTTAATAGAAACAAGAAAAGAGTATACGTGTACTGTAAACGTTTTTCTTCATATTTAGTGAAGCTATATTAAAAAAATATGCCTATATAGGCAGCATAATGCCATATTTCAGTAAGAATTATCCAACCAGTGAAGCTTCCGGTAGGAACCAGGTTATTTTTGGAGGAAAAAATCCACAATAATCCTAGTAGTAACACAGTGTCCGCAGTAAACCTCGTTTATTACCCATGTTTCGCTCTACACACATTTGCTCTATGCAGTAGAAAAGCAATATATGCCTTAACTGGAGGGAAATGGACACGAATTAATATACTCAATGGATAGCGCTCTGGCCAGCTAGTTTCACGACCTGTTTGCCATAGGTTAGAATCCTTTACTCGGTGATCAGCTTATTGAACGGTGTTATGTTGTGATCTGTACTCACCTAGTTGTGATTGCAGGGGTCGATTCACAGCTCCTTTCCCCACCTCTTCACTGGCCGCTACTAGGTCACTCTCCCTACTCCATGTGCTTTATCATACCTCTTCTTAAAGCTATGTATAGATCCTGCCTCCCCTACATAACTTTCCAGACTATTCCACTGTGACTGAAAAAATACTTCCTAACATCCCTGTGATTCATTTGAGTCTGTGTGTGTGTGTGTGTGTGTTTGTGTGTGTGTGTGTGTGTGTGTGTGTGTGTGTGTTTTACACTGTGTAAGTGTTTTGCAATCTATATAAGTGTTTTGTACTCTGTGATATTCTTCAGACTCTGTCATATGAGTGGTATCAATCAATACTATAAATCCTCAGAGCTTGTTCGATGATTTGTCAAGTTTCAAGAGCTCAGGTGATAAGCTTTGTCACCGTGAATTGGCTAAGTTTCCCCATTATTTCTTTTAATTAATAGACAACATTACTAGAAGTTCTGGTGAAGGTGGTATTGATCAGGGCGTCGTATATTATGTTGTCTCTGCGGTGGTATTGGCGATGTTGGTTGGTGATGGTAGTTGGTGTGATGGTAGCGAAGGATAGGTGTTAGTGATGGTGATTATAGTGGTGGTAGCGAAGGAAAGGTGTTGGTAGCCGGCATGGTGAGCTAAAGCCGTAGGGGGTCATACAGCGCCTGGGGGAATAGGAGGAAATCAGGTTTGACCCAATTATGAGAGGGCAGCTCCAATTCTTTAGATCTAGAGCTGATCACCAGCATCAAGGCAATCCACTAGAATCCCCCTAAGCTACAAACTCACATCACAGCCACATCAAAATATGAAGAATAGGGAGTGGAAATAGAGATACATGAGATGGTAGAAGAAAAAAAAGGTAAACCAAAGAAGAACGAAACCCAGAAATGAAGGAAAGAGAGCCGTTGGCTAGTTAAACAAGGTTAAATTTAAAGAACTGTGAGGAGAAGGAGACGAAGGCAGAGGGTCACCTGACACTACCTGTCTCACCCAGAATAATGCAGGAGGTGAACGTGTTCTGCTGGGTGGTACTAAGGTCGCTTTATCAGGCACTGATGCTGAAGTCCACTCAGTGGCAGCCAAGTCTCTCACACGAGTAACCTTGTTCTTCCAGACTTGATATATCATCACGGGGTCAACAACAAGAGTTCCGTAGTGGGGTGAACGAAGGCCTATTGAGCTCCACACCCTCATGAATCCATAAACGATTTTTCCCCTCTTCTTGATAAACATTTAATACCCGATACAGGAAAAATCTTTTTCTTCAGGAGAGGATACAGTGCATACATGGATACAGCATTTTCACGGTATTCACGATGATGTTGTCGGGACCTGCGGTGTAGACAGCCAGCGCTACGACACTCACCCCAGCAAGATTTATTCCTTTGAGTCTCATTCTTTCTCTTTATCTGAAAGGTATTCGCGCTAAGGAATATCGTGCTATTGTTGTTGTTGTTGCTGTTGTTGTTATTGCTTTTGTTGTTGTCGTTATTGCCTTTGTTATTGTTGTTGTTATTGTGGATGTTGTTTTTATTCCTGGACTTTTCTTCTTCTTCTTATTTTTTTTTCAACAAGTCGGCCGTCTCCCACCGAGGCAGGGTGACCAAAAAGAAAGAAAAATCCCCAAAAAGAAAATACTTTCATCATCATTCAACACTTTCACCACACTCATACATAATCCCTGTCTTTGCAGAGGAGCTCAGATACGACAGCTGAGAATTGTCCCTCCCAGCTGTCACTATCCCAGACCCCTCCTTTAAAGTGCAGGCATTGTACTTCCCATTTCCAGGACTCAAGTCCAACTAAATCAATTAACTGGTTTCCCTGAATCCCTTCACAAAATGTTACCCTGCTCACACTCCAACAGATCGTCATGTCCCAAAAACCATTCGTCTCCATTCACTCCTATCTAACACGCTCACACATGCTTGCTGGAAGTCCAAGCCCCTCGCCCACAAAACCTCCTTTACCCCTCCCTCGAACCTTTTCTAGGACGACCCTACCCCGCCTTCCTTCCCCTACAGATTTATACGTCTCCAAGTCATTCTACTTTGATCCATTCTCTCTAAATGACCAAACCACCTCAACAACCCCTCTTCAGCCCTCTGACAAATACTTTTAGTAACTCCACACCTTCTCCTAATTTCCACATTCCGAATTTTCTGCATAATATTTACACGACACATTGCCCTTAGACAGGACATCTCCACTGCCTCCAGCCACCTCCTTGCTGCAGCATTTACAACCCATGCTTCACACCCATATAAGAGTGTTGGTACCACTATACTTTCGTACATTCCTTCTTTGCCTCCATGGATAACGTTTTTGTCTCCACAGATACCTCAACGCACCACTCACCTTTTTTCTTCATCAATTCTATGGTTAACCTCATCCTTCATAAACCCATCCGCTGACACGTCAACTCCCAAATATCTGAAAACATTTACTTCTTCCATAATCCCTCTGTCCAATGTGATATCCAATGTGATATTCATCTTACTCTTATCTATGTTCACTTTTAACTTTCTACCTTTACACACTCTCCCAAACTCGTCCACTAACCTTTGCAACTTTTCTTTAGAATCTCCCAAAGCACAGTATCATCAGCAAAAAGTAACTGTGTCAACTCCCATTTGCATTTAATTCTCCATAATTTAATCCCACCCTCTCCCCAACACCCTAGCATTTACTTCTTTTACAACCCCATCTATAAATATATTAAACAACCATGGTGACATTACACATCCCTGTCTAAGACCTACTTTTACCGGGAAGTAATCTCCCTCTCTCCTACACACCCTAACCTGAGCCTCACTATCCTCATAAAAACTCTTTACAGCCTTCAGTAACTTACTACCTATTCCATACACTTGCAACATTTGCCACATTGCTCCCTATCCACTCTATCATATGCCTTTTCTAAATCCATAAATACAATAAAAACTTCTCTACCTTTATCTATTATTATTATTATTATTATTATTATTATTATTATTATTATTATTATTATTATTATTATTATTATTATTTTTATTATTATTATTATTATTATTATTATTATTATTATTATTATTATTATTATTATTATTATTATTATTATTATTATTATTATTATTATTATTATTACTATTATTATTATTAGCATTATTATTGCACAAAGAGCTTGTGGATTTTCAAGTATTTTATATTGTGTGTACTCACCTAATTGTACTCACCTAATTGTGGATGCAGGGGTCGAGACTCAGCTCCTGGCCCAGTCTCTTCGCTGTCCGCTACTGGGTCTCTGCTCTCCCTGCTCCATGAGCTTTATCATACCTTGTCTTAAAACTATGTATGGTTCCTGCCTCCACTATATCTTTCTCTAGACTATTCCACTTCCTGACTACTCTGTGGCTTCCAGTTGTGTCCCCTTGTTTCTGTGTTCCCTCTCTGGAACATCCTGTCACTGTCTACCTTGTCGATTCCCCGCAGTATTTTGTATGTCGTTATCATGTCTCCTCTGACCCTTCTTTCCTCCAGTGTTGTTAGTCCTATTTCCATCAACCTTTCTTCATATGACAGACCCATGAGTTGTGGAACTAACCTAGTCGCAAACCTTTGCACTTTCTCTAGTTTCTTTACGTGCTTGACCAGGTGTGGGTTCCAGACTGGTGCTGCATATTCTAGTATGGGCCTGACGTACACGGTGTACAGTGTCTTGAACGATTCCTTGTTAAGGTATCGGAACGCTAATCTTAGGTTTGCCAGTCGCCCATATGCTGCCGCAGTTATCTGGTTGATGTGTGCCTCCGGAGACGTGCTTGGCGTTATACTCACCCCAAGGTCTTTCTCCTTTGCCGAGGTTTGTAGCCTTTGTCCGCTTAGCCTGTACTCTGTCAGCGGTCTTCTTTGCCCTTCTCCGATCTTCATGACTTTGCATTTGGTGGGATTGAATTCGAGAAGCCAGTTGCTAGACCAGATGTCAAGCTTGTCCAGGTCTGTTTGAAGTCAGTCATGTCATTTACATATACCAAGAATAACACTGGTCCTAGGACTGACCCCTGCGGTACGCCGCTCGCCACAGGCGCCCACTGTGATACCTCATCACGCACCATGACCCGTTGTTGTCTCCCTGTGAGGTATTCCCTGATTCATTCCAGTGCCCTTCCTGTTATACGTGCTTGGTCTTCCATCTTCTTTACTAATCTCATGTGAGGAACTGTGTCGAAGGCCTTCCTGCAGTCCAGGAAAATGTGTACTCACCTAGTTGTACTCACCTAGTTGTGGTTGCAGGGGTCGATTCACAGCTCCTGGCCCCGCCTCTTCACTGGCCGCTACTGGGTCACTCTCCCTGCGCCATGAGCTTTATCATACCTCTTCTTAAAGCTATGTATGGAACCTGCCTCCACTACATCGCTTCCCAAACTATTCCACTTCCTGACAACTCAGTGACTGAAGAAATACTTTCTAACATCTCTGTGATTCATCTGAGTCTTCAACTTCCAACTGTGTCCCCTTGTTGCTGTGTCCCATCTCTGGAACATTCTGTCTCTGTCCACCTTGTCAATTCCTCTCAGTATCTTTATATATATATATATATATATATATATATATATATATATATATATATATATATATATATATATATATATATATATAGTGTGTGTGTGTGTGTGTGTGTGTGTGTGTGTGTGTGTGTGTGTATGTGTACTCACCTAGTTGTGGTTGCAGGGGTCCAGTCACAGCTCCTGACCCCGCCTCTTCGCTGGCCGTTACTAGTAGCTCACTCTTCCCGCTCTATGAGCTTTATCATACCTCTTCTTAAAGCTATGTATAGATCATGCCTCCACTACATCACTTCCCAGACCATTCCACTTCCCGACCACTCTGTGACTGAAGAAACACTTCCTAACATCCCTGTGATTCATCTGAGTCTTCAACTTCCAACTGTGTCCCCTTGTTGCTGTGTCCCATCTCTGGAACATCCTGTCTCTGTCCACCTTGTCAATTCCTCTCAGTATTTGTTGTTAGTGGTACACACAGCGTTTCTGCTCCCTCTCTCAAGACCCATGGAGAGATGCTATCCGGCCCTATCGCCTTTGAGGTATCTAGCTCGCTTAGCAGCCTCTTCACTTTTTCCTCGGTTGTATGTAGTGTGTCCAACACTTGAAGGTGTACCCCACCTCTCAGTCTTTCTGGAGTCCTTTCTGTCTCTTCTGTGAACACCTCTTTGAATCTCATGTTGAGTTCCTCTCACTTCACGGTCGTTTCTTGTGACCTCCCTGTGTGTGTGTGTGTGTGTGTGTGTGTGTGTGTGTGTGTGTGTTCATATATAATTCACCCATGAAATTATTTGATATATTTTTCTCATTATTTAAAAATACATTCACCAGAAATAATACAACACACATTGGTTTTTAAAACGTAAGACGACGTTTCGGTCCATTCGGCACCATTATTTATTATCCACTTGATAATGGTTCTGGGCGAGCCGAAACCTCGTCTAGCCGTTCCTCTCTGATTCACTAAATTGTT
The DNA here is from genome assembly GCA_009830355.1 of Cherax destructor. NCBI lineage: Eukaryota > Metazoa > Arthropoda > Malacostraca > Decapoda > Parastacidae > Cherax > Cherax destructor. Next base: position 135,879 of record WNWK01004184.1, on the reverse strand, counting down.
TGAGCCACGGTAATGTTAATTTCATTCCACATTTTCCTGAACATTTGCGTGGAAAAGGAATTTGAAACGTTATAATCGCGACGTTCTAAAAATAATTCGCAAAATGTATTGAAATGAGCTTCGACAATGGCAAATAAAAAGCAAAACTTGAGTTTGCATATAAATCAGAGCAAATTAAGTGGCTCTGGAAAAGGTAACTGATTTGTGAGACCTGTTTTGTGGGACCGGTTTCGTGGGACCGGTTTTGTGGACTGATGCATGAAACATTATGCTCACAAGAGCGCTAGGGATAACTCTGGTTACACATATACTTTAAACCTAAATCGACTACATTAGGTCATTAGGTCATGACCCCTTTCATGATATACACAAAATACTTTAGTGCCTAAATGAGGATTAACAGCCTCTCCGTGTATATACACTGAGAGACATACACCTCTCCGTGTATATACACTGAGACATACACCTCTCAGTGTATATACACTGAGAGACATACACCTCTCAGTGTATATACACTGAGAGACATACACCTCTCCGTGTATATACACTGGAGGTAACATAGCACCTCTCAGTGTATATACACTGAGAGACATACACCTCTCAGTGTATATACACTGAGAGACATACACCTCTCCGTGTATATACACTGTATGTCTCTCAGTGTATATACACTGAGAGACATACACCTCTCAGTGTATATACACTGAGAGACATACGCCTCTCAGTGTATATACACTGAGAGACATACACCTCTCCGTGTATATACACTGTTCAGTGTTATACACTGAGCTCACTCTCAGTGTATATACACTGAGGACATACCTTCAGTGTATATACACTGAGACATACTCAGTGTATATACACTGAAGACATACACCT
>WNWK01004184.1:85000-130000 GCA_009830355.1 Cherax destructor | reverse complement strand
TGGCCAGGAAGATGATTTTGGTATTTGTTTCAAAACGAATAAACATTTACGTCTTGTGCGAAGCAGTAAATATAAGAAGGAATAATTTTTATTATTAGGTTTATGGCGATATATAAAAAAAAATCACCATTACATTTCACAAAAAATATTTTGACGTGCCGAAGGAATACTTTTTTTTTCTGTTTACAAGATTATAAATTATTTACTCTTCTCGACAGATTTTTTTTTTTTGACTTCACATCAGAATAAATTGTTTAAACTTCGCTGCAGACTTCATGGTTGTATAAGCATTTTATATTTCCCGATAAATATTTTATCCCCAAACAGAGAAAAAATCAGAAGCGGATAAAATAAATAATTTTGGTGAGGATTGAAATGCTCAGTGTTTAGCAAAATGCACTGATATTTTTTATAATATATACTGAGTATTTAACAAAGTAAAAACAATGTCTAACAACGTACACTGAATGTCTAAAAATGTACACTGAATGTCTAAAAATGTACACTGAATGTCTAAAAATGTACACTGAATGTCTAAAAATGTACACTGAATGTCTAAAAATGTACACTGAATGTCTAACAATGTACACTGAATGTCTAAAAATGTACACTGAATGTCTAAAAATGTACACTGAATGTCTAAAAATGTACACTGAATGTCTAAAAATGTACACTGAATGTCTAAAAATGTACACTGAATGTCTAACAATGTACACTGAATGTCTAAAAATGTACACTGAATGTCTAAAAATGTACACTGAATGTCTAACAATATACACTGAATGTCTAACAATGTACACTGAATGTTTAAAAATGTACACTGAATGTCTAAAAATGTACACTGAATGTCTAACAATGTACACTGAATGTCTGACAATGAACACTGTAACTTCCATAGTAACTACCATAATAACTATCATAGTAATTACCATAGTAACAACCATAGTAATTATCATATTAACTACCATTTCTAACATCTGTATTAGACCACAACGACTACACAATAATTTTCCAGGTAATTTTGTTTTTACTTTCAAAGGTAAATTACTTTGTGGAAAATAAAATATATAAGTTAAATGCGTTACTTAAGGAACTTTATCTACAAATAAACTAAAGAACAATCTTATCTTGACCTTTTTTTTTTAAAGTTCAAGAATTTGATTCATGGCCGCCCACTGTCGTCTATGGTATCTGAATGAATGTGTATAAGATGTAAATCTCAATATATTGGGGACATTTAAATTGCCAGAAATACTTTTTACAATTCAAAAAGGGACAACCAACCTTATTCAACTAAAAAATATGATGGTTTCTCCCTTACCATGAAAACTTAGTTGATATGCCTCTCTTCTTCAGACTTTTAATATCAAAGTTGTATTTAAAAATCTAGATGCAGTGAAAAAACTTTTGATACCAAGTTTCTCCAAAATGCTGACGGATGTGTCTGTAAGATTCCTTATAATATATATATATATATATATATATATATATATATATATATATATATATATAAAATGCATCATTGCTTAAGTAACAAAAGCAAATGGCTTGGTAAGGTGGTGAAAATGCTCAAGACTTGTCCCTGAAAGCCTTTTATCTCTTTTATGTGTGGCAGTCCCAAATATATCATTACAGGTGGTGACCCCTATATTGATTCTCTCTCTTTCTCCCTTGTGAGAGATATGCTCTATCTTAGTGCTATTTTCTCTTCCCTTCTAACTTTCCCCATCACTTTTCCTAGAGCTCAACACTTCTTTTCTGGTACTCCTCTCTTTCTCTCTCTCTCTCTCTCTCTTATTCAAGTACTGCTCTCTACTTCTACTCTTGCTTCTCCTCTGCCTCCTCTCTCTCTCCTCTCTCCCTCCCATCTCTCACCGCTCCTTCTCCTCCTCTCTTTATACAAGTAGATCTCCTCAGCCCTCTTCTACCTCCTCCTCCTCCTTCTCCCCATGTTTCCCTCTCCTCCCCATCCTTCCTCCTCCTCCCCATCCTTCCTCCTCCTCCCCATCCTTTCCCCTCCTCCCTGGCTCTTGCAGTCACTCTTTACTGCCTCACAAGTCGTCCTGGATGGCCTGGTGTTGTCGTTCCACACTCACGGATAATTACCGAGTCCTTGTCAATTGCACGAAGCATTTTGCCTCGGGAAAAGCACTGCTGATACTCGACGCTGTTCAGCCTGGCTGCAGTGGATCAGCTGTTCAGCCTGGCTGCAGTGGATCAGCTGTTCAGCCTTGCTGCAGTGGATCAGCTGTTCAGTCTGGCTGCAGTGGATCAGCTGTTCAGCCTGGCTGCAGTGGATCAGCTGTTCAGTCTGGCTGCAGTGGATCAGCTGTTCAGTCTGCTGCAGTGGATAGCTGTCAGTCTGGCTGGTGATCAGCTGTTCACTGGCTGAGTGATCTGTTAACTGTCATTTGTGGTGACTAGTGTAACTGTATCTCTTGATGTGTAACGTTATACTACTGGTGACTGTGTAACTAGTATCACTACTGGTGACTGTAATTCATACTCTGGTGACTGTGTAATGTACTAGTCACACTGAGTTGGTGTAACTAGTAGTATAGCGTGATGTAATATCATCACTAGTAGTGACTGTGAATATCATACTCTGTACTGTGTAACTATATCACTACTGGTGACTGTGTAGCTAGTCATCTACTGGTGATTTACTACCTACTGTGTAACTATCATCACTACTGGTGACTGTGTAACTTCATCACTACTGGTGACTGTGTAACTATCATCACTACTGGTGACTGTGTAACTGTCATCACTGGTGACGTGACCACTGTTGTAACTATCATCACTCTGGTGACTGTGTAACTATCATCACTACTGGTGACTGTGTAACTTCATCACTACTGGTGACTGTGTAACTATCATCACTGCTGGTGACTGTGTAACTATCATCACTACTGGTGACTGTGTAACTGTCATCACTACTGGTGACTGTGTAACTATCATCACTACTGGTGACTGTGTAACTGTCATCACTACTGGTGACTGTGTAACTGTCATCACTACTGGTGACTGTGTAACTATCATCACTGCTGGTGACTGTGTAACTATCATCACTACTGGTGACTGTGTAACTATCATCACTACTGGTGACTGTGTAACTATCATCACTGCTGGTGACTGTGTAACTGTCATCACTGCTGGTGACTGTGTAACTTCATCACTACTGGTGACTGTGTAACTTCATCACTGCTGGTGACTGTGTAACTTCATCACTCTGGTGACTGTGTAACTTCATCACTCTGGTGACTGTGTAACTTCATCACTCTGGTGACTGTGTAACTTCATCACTCTGGTGACTGTGTAACTTCATCACTGCTGGTGACTGTGTAACTTCATCACTACTGGTGACTGTGTAACTTCATCACTACTGGTGACTGTGTAACTTCATCACTCTGGTGACTGTGTAACTTCATCACTCTGGTGACTGTGTAACTTCATCACTCTGGTGACTGTGTAACTTCATCACTCTGGTGACTTGTAACTATCATCACTCTGGTGACTGTGTAACTATCATCACTACTGGTGACTGTGTAACTGTCATCACTGCTGGTGACTGTGTAACTATCATCACTGCTGGTGACTGTGTAACTTCATCACTGCTGGTGACTGTGTAACTCATCACGGGTGACTTGTATCATCACTTGGTGACTGTGTAACTATCATCACTCTGGTGACTGTGTAACTGTCATCACTACTGGTGACTGTGTAACTGTCATCACTACTGGTGACTGTGTAACTATCATCACTACTGGTGACTGTGTAACTATCATCACTACTGGTGACTGTGTAACTATCATCACTACTGGTGACTGTGTAACTATCATCACTACTGGTGACTGTGTAACTTCATCACCTGGTGACTGTGTAACTGTCATCACTACTGGTGACTGTGTAACTTCATCACTACTGGTGACTGTGACTATCATCCTGGTGACTATATCACCTGCTGGTGACTGTGTAACTATCATCCTACTGGTGACTGTGTAACTGTCATCACTACTGGTGACTGTGTAACTGTCATCACTGCTGGTGACTGTGTAACTATCATCACTGGTGGTGACTGTGTAACTGTCATCACTACTGGTGACTGTGTAACTATCATCACTACTGGTGACTGTGTAACTGTCATCACTACTGGTGACTGTGTAACTATCATCACTACTGGTGACTGTGTAACTGTCATCACTACTGGTGACTGTGTAACTTATCACTCTGGTGACTGTGTAACTGTCATCACTGCTGGTGACTGTGTAACTATCATCACTCTGGTGACTGTGTAACTGTCATCACTCTGGTGACTGTGTAACTATCATCACTACTGGTGATGTGTAACTTCATCACTACTGGTGACTGTGTAACTGTCATCACTACTGGTGACTGTGTAACTGTCATCACTACTGGTGACTGTGTAACTATCATCACTACTGGTGACTGTGTAACTATCATCACTGCTGGTGACTGTGTAACTATCATCCCTACTGGTGACTGTGTAACTGTCATCACTACTGGTGACTGTGTAACTGTCATCACTGCTGGTGACTGTGTAACTATCATCACTGGTGGTGACTGTGTAACTATCATCACTACTGGTGACTGTGTAACTATCATCACTGCTGGTGACTGTGTAACTGTCATCCCTACTGGTGACTGTGTAACTGTCATCACTACTGGTGACTGTGTAACTATCATCACTACTGGTGACTGTGTAACTGTCATCACTACTGGTGACTGTGTAACTATCATCACTACTGGTGACTGTGTAACTATCATCACTACTGGTGACTGTGTAACTGTCATCACTGCTGGTGACTGTGTAACTATCATCACTACTGGTGACTGTGTAACTATCATCACTGCTGGTGACTGTGTAACTATCATCACTGCTGGTGACTGTGTAACTATCATCACTGCTGGTGACTGTGTAACTGTCATCACTGCTGGTGACTGTGTAACTATCATCACTGGTGGTGACTGTGTAACTATCATCACTACTGGTGACTGTGTAACTATCATCACTACTGGTGACTTGTAACTATCATCACTGGTGGTGACTGTGTAACTGTCATCACTGCTGGTGACTGTGTAACTGTCATCACTGCTGGTGACTGTGTAACTGTCATCACTGGTGGTGACTGTGTAACTGTCATCACTGCTGGTGACTGTGTAACTGTCATCACTGCTGGTGACTGTGTAACTGTCATCACTGCTGGTGACTGTGTAACTGTCATCACTACTGGTGACTGTGTAACTGTCATCACTGTTGGTGACTGTGTAACTATCATCACTGCTGGTGACTGTGTAACTATCATCACTGCTGGTGACTGTGTAACTGTCATCACTACTTTTGACTGTGTAACTGTCATCACTGCTGGTGACTGTGTAACTGTCATCACTACTGGTGACTGTGTAACTGTCATCACTGCTGGTGACTGTGTAACTGTCATCACTGCTGGTGACTGTGTAACTGTCATCACTGCTGGTGACTGTGTGGTATCTTCGGGGCATAACCACACCTTTCTGGTCTTCACAATAATCCAATATATCCAGTTATGAAGTCAATTAAGAAGCCAATGAATTACACCTTTGACTTGCCCCGCTCACAACATGTGGAAGCCCACATGGTAACGGCTAAAATAATATATATGTGGGAATTTTCACACTTTCCAGCCTCTGTATGAGGGAGTGAAATTTTTTCTTTCTCCCTGAAAGATATCAATGGCTGGTCATTAGGTGGCGTGTTATGATGGCCCTCAAGGGAGTATTTGTGGTTATTTCTGGCACCTATTATCGCGTTGAAGATTCTGGTCTGGATAAAGGGAGAGAGGCAGGGAGAGAGGGAGAGAGAGGAAGGGAGGGAGGGAGGGATTGTTGGAGGGAAAGAGGGAGGGAGGGATGGTTGGAGGGAGAGATAGCTGGAGGGAGAGATGAAGGGAGGGATGGCTGGAGGAGAGAGGAGGGAGAGAGGTAGGTAGGTAGGTAGGAATGTAGGTAGGTAGGTAGGGAGGTAGGTAGGGAGGGAGGTAGAGAGGCAGGGAGGGAGGAAGGAAGGGAGGGGAGTGAGGAGGTAGGGAGGGATGGCAGCAGGGAGAAAAAATGGAGGGAGGAAGGGGCTTCAGGCAGAGAGGGAGGGAGGGAGAAATGACTAGAGGGAGAGGTGGAGGAAGGAGAGTAGGAAGGAAAGGATAACTGGAAAATTAATCAGTTTTGATCTGTGGAAACAGTTGCCCTAATTCCTCGGACCACGAGCCATCCAACAACATTTACACACTGAGGGAGAAGCATCTAGATTCCCCCCTCCCCCCAGAACAGCATCCAGCATCCAGCAGTTAGGAAGATCTTCCAGAAACAGTGAAAAAAAGAAACATTGTCATCATATATCAAATTAATTTATCATCGACAGTGTGTGAGGCAGTGTGTTGTTACTGACAGTGTGTGAGGCAGTGTGTTGTTACTGACAGTGTGTGAGGCAGTGTGTTGTTACTGACAGTGTGTGAGGCAGTGTGTTGTTACTGACAGTGTGTGAGGCAGTGTGTTGTTACTGACAGTGTGTGAGGCAGTGTGTTGTTACTGACAGTGTGTGAGGCAGTGTGTTGTTACTGACAGTGTGTGAGGCAGTGTGTTGTTACTAACAGTGTGTGAGGCAGTGTGTTGTTACTGACAGTGTGTTGTTACTGACAGTTAGTTACCATTTTGTCCTAGGCACATGTCAATTAGACATAGGCCTGTTGTTATATATGTGTGTGGGTGTGTATGTATGAACATTGGAGGCAGTGTGTTGTTACTGACAGTGTGTGAGGCAGTGTGTTGTTACTGACAGTGTGTGAGGCAGTGTGTTGTTACTGACAGTGTGTGAGGCAGTGTGTTGTTACTAACAGTGTGTGAGGCAGTGTGTTGTTACTGACAGTGTGAGGCAGTGTTGTTACTGACAGTGTGTGAGTGCGTGTGTTGTTACTGACAGTGTGTGAGGCAGTGTGTTGTTACTGACAGTGTGTGAGGCAGTGTGTTGTTACTGACAGTGTGTGAGGCAGTGTGTTGTTACTGACAGTGTGTGAGGCAGTGTGTTGTTACTGACAGTGTGTGAGGCAGTGTGTTGTTACTGACAGTGTGTGAGGCAGTGTGTTGTTACTGACAGTGTGTGAGGCAGTGTGTTGTTACTGACAGTGTGTGAGGCAGTGTGTTGTTACTGACAGTGTGTGAGGCAGTGTGTTGTTACTGACAGTGTGTGAGGCAGTGTGTTGTTACTGACAGTGTGTGAGGCAGTGTGTGCTGTTACTGACAGTGTGTGAGGCAGTGTGTTGTTACTGACAGTGTGTGAGGCAGTGTGTTGTTAGGCAGTGTGTTGTTACTGACAGTGTGTGAGGCAGTGTTGTTACTGACAGTGTGTGAGGCAGTGTGTTGTTACTGACAGTGTGTGAGGCAGTGTGTTGTTACTGACATTGTGTGAGGCAGTTTGTTGTTACTGACAGTGTGTGAGGCAGTGTGTTGTTACTGACAGTGTGTGATGCAGTTTGTTGTTACTGACAGTGTGTGAGGCAGTGTGTTGTTACTGACAGTGTGTGATGCAGTGTGTTGTTACTAACAGTGTGTGAGGCAGTGTGTTGTTACTGACAGTGTGTGAGGCAGTGTGCTGTTACTGACAGTGTGTGAGGCAGTGTGTTGTTACTGACAGTGTGTGAGGCAGTGTGTTGTTACTGACAGTGTGTGATGCAGTGGTGTTACTGACAGTGTGTGAGACAGTGTGTTACTTGTTACTTTATATATATATATATATATATATATATATATATATATATATATATATATATATATATATATATATATATATATATATATATATAGTCTCCTTATCACACAAGAAGAGCTCAGTCAGTTTACCACCAAGAGACAGTTTGGGAGACTGAGATTAGCTATATCGTCCCTTTTTTCTCTTCTCCACGAGTCAAGGATCGCAACTAATGCTCTTAAAGTATTTAGATCTATAGAAAATTACTTGCTGCCGCCTTTGACATTTCACACAGTTCTCTCTCTGCCCTTCATTACTAAGTTTTGTTTAACTCTCGCACTGATGGTTTGATGGTCTTGATAATGTTCCCAGAAGGATTTTTTTTTCCTGCCATTGAACTAAGATTTTCATTCTCATATATATGCCTTGGCTATTCTCTAACATCTGAACTACGTAAATATAGTTATTTGATTTGTGAAAAGTCGTCCTTTCCTTCCTCCCTTCTCTCTCTCTGTCTCTCTCCTTCTATTTCAAAATCATAACAGGCTTATATGCACTAGCCAATCATTCTAATATATTTCCAGGGTACAACAAGAGTATTTAATACACTTCGAGGATCCTCACTCTCTATTCTCTCCACACATCTATTTCGATATCTTTCCCTATATCCTCCACTTCCCACAGTTTTTCCATGCTCTTGCGGTTTTTGCTTTTACCTCTCTGCATCCTCGGTGTGTGTGTGTGTATGTGTGTGTGCATGTGTGTGTGTGTGTGTGTGTGTGTAGTACAAGTGTTCGTGCGTGGGCGTGAGACCCTCAGCTCACCCTGGTAAGTGCAAATGAGATGGTTAGTTACTGCCCCCCGGTGAAGCACTCGGAGCACACAAGGCAACGGGGAATAACATTTTAGTGGAGAAAGTAATGAAAAAAAACGGTAAAAAATTGCTCTGAGATGCAAATGTTTACTCGCTAACGAGCGCTGCAAGTCACCTGGATCTCATTAGTAGTAGTAACGTATGACCCCTACTGCTTTAGAGCTCTTTTCTGACCATTTTAATAATGTTATTGATACTACTACTACTACTACTACTACTACTACTACTACTACTACTACTAATAATAATAATAATAATAATAATAATAATAATAATAATAATAATAATAATAATAATAAAAAAAAAAATATTTATGATAATAATAATAATAATAATAATAATAATAATAATAATAATAATAATAATAATAATAATAATAATATAGAAATAATAGGTCACTGGATATTGAGATATTTTTCTGTCATGTGTTCTGATGTAAAATGTAAAATCCTTCACTATCTGGGCCTCGGAGTGCAGTTAAGTGATTCACAAAATTCTGCCATAGCACTTCCCATCTTTAAAACTCAAGTCCGGCTAACCGGTTTCCCAGAATCCTTTCATAGATGCTGCCTTGCTCACTCTGCAGCGGCACACCCAATCCTAAATTCTACTCGCTTCAACCCCATTCAGAAATGCTCATACATGCATGCCGAATGTTCAAGCCCTTTCCACTTAAAACCTCCTCCCCATTCTGCTTTATTTGTAACTAAATATTTGAAGCCAAAGTGTAGAACAGAGGTCGAGGAACAGGTGTAAATTACCACAAATTGAGTAAAAATGAAAATCTCGGTGGTAATGAAGGCTAAATAAACAAATATAATTTCACAAAAAAAATATTAATTAATAGGCGAGGCAAATTATGAAAGTTATATTTTTTCAGACAAATAATTCGTAGTCTAGTGGGTAATTTCGCTGTTTATGTGTTTTTCAGACAAATAATTTGTAGTCTAGTGGGTAATTTCGCTGTATATAAATTTGTTTTGGGGTAATACCCAGAAAAAGTTCGCCTTCGAAGTACCACCCACACACCAATAATATTCCCAACCCTTCTTCTGGGTTCAGGATTCACCAGTGTTAACAATTTGAAGCTGAACAGATGGCTATCAAATTTTTGCTGAAACCAAAACCGGGAATATGCTATATAATATTGACAAGAGAACAACTGTACCTACCACCAGATGCCTGAACTTCTCTCTGTTTACAATACACTGGCGTTGAAAGTTTGAAGGTTGTTGGATGATCCGTTCTTAAGATATAAGACAACGATGGAGGAAAAAATAAAGGCCAGACCATCACGTATCCCCAAAATGAGTATCATTATACACACTCGGAGATACATAACCAATGAGCAGGATACCATTTACGTTCCCCTTCAAGAACACCCAATAAACATTTCTCACAAAAGGCGTTCCAACACCCTTTACTTGCCTTTTCAAACAATTCATTTATTTTTGGCGAGCCATTCTTCACATATAAGCATTTCGGAGCATTTATCATCGCCAGGCAGGATGACAGAAAGAAAGTTTACAGCGATAAACGATGAAACGCAAGAGGGAGACGCGGGAACATATTTCGGAGGAGGGCGCAAGATGAATGAAGGAACGTGAGGGCCGTGATTGTGAAGAGAACTCGCTCGTAAACAAAGCCGAAGACCATATATCTCTTGGAGGAGAAACCGAAGGTGAGAGGCAAAAAACTGTATTCACCGAACAGTAAATATCAAACACGAGGAAAAAAAAAACCCCGCTGGAGATGCAAATTACGATGAAAGGGACATAGGAAAGGCGAAAAAAATAAATAAAGAAAGAATAGTTGTAAATGGGATGGTAATTCGACGAGATGCGGATAAAAGATACTTATGGACACTTTAAGATATTTATTGAAGGAAACGTTTGGACAATCGTGGCGAGACGTTTTCTTTAATATATATTAAGGAGTAATAGATGAACATTCGTATTTCACTACCACCAATCATGTGTGTTTCACTATCATCCCAAGTGATCCTGTGTATTTCTTCACCATTCCACTTGATACACTATTCTTTTCACCGTGCTCACCTTTTCTCCTTTATCACTCTCTCTTTACCTCATCACTCCACCAGCCACAATATCTAGTCTGTATTATGGTACGAGTGGACAGGAAAGATGTAGTGAATTGATAGGTTCTTTCCCTTACGTATTGAGTCGACCTCAGGTACGGGTGGAAACACTGGGGACGTGCTTCCTTAAGACACCTGCTGTCCTGTTCACCTAGCGGTATATAGGTACCTGGGTGTTAGTCGACTGGTGTGCGTCGCATCCTGGGGACAAAATTTACCTAATTTACTCTACATAACCAGGGGCTTTTTACATAGTATGTCATTGTTGTCAGCTAGGTCTGTATAAATTGTATCACGTACCGTATTTTCCTGCATATAAGACGCACGACAGAAGTATCATAAGGGTAAATCAGTAATCATATTCAAGGATTAATGATCCTCTTATTATACCGAAAAGCGTTACCTTGAGCATATAAGGCGCAGGCTTATTTTCCAAGACCTTTTTTGTGGAAAAAAGGCGTGACTTATGTACCAGAAAATACGTTACCTGTAGAAATATTATTATTATTATTATTATTATTATTATTATTATTATTATTATTATTATTATTATTATTATTATTATTATTATTATTATTATTATTATTATTATTATTATTATTATTATTATTATTATTATTATTATTATGATTATTATTATTATTATTATTATTATTATTATTATTATTATTATTATTATTATTATTATTATTATCTATGTCTTACAAGAAGAACAAGAAAAAGAGTTTATTGTTCTTTTCTTCCTCAGGAGAAAATTTAATGGCCGGTTCCAAGCTGTCGGTCTTGGCAAGCACATCGTTAACGTCCAGATGTTTCCCACACAGATGATCAAAACTGACGTGGTTGTAGACTCTGAGAGGTGCTGGACGAGCTGGTTCAAGCACGACACACACACTACATGTGCAGGTGACATGTTCAACCACCTGACACATATATACATATATACTAGGAACTTACTTTAATTCATATTAAAATATTCTTAATGACCCTAAAGCAGTCGACAGGTTTCCAAACTTATTTCCCAACCTAGCCAATGAACCAGTTGACATAGTCGGTATCGATCCTGCCTATAGTTCACCTGAATTCAGGGTAGGTTAAATTAGATTACAAAGTGGCCCCTATGTTCACTTGCCCCCCCCCTTCCCCAGGGCAGGTCAGGGTAGGTTACATTAGATCACAAAGTGACCTATGTATATATTCTAAGTTTTACTGTTAACTGTATTGGCTTGAAAAATTCCCAGGGGCGGGCAAAACGTCTCGTATTTAAAATATCCTGTGTGTGCAACAGCAGCAGTAATATTAGAGGAAGGAGTAGTGGTAATATTCTCTCTCTCTCTCTCTCTCTCTCTCTCTCTCTCTCTCTCTCTCTCTCTCTCTTCTTCTTCTTCTTCTTTTCTTCTTCTTCTTCTTCTCTTCTTCTTCTTCTTCTTCTTCTCTCTTCTCTCTCTCTCTCAATCAGCACAGAGGATAAAAGCAATAATTTCATAATGAACAAACTAAGTTTCGATGAAAAAAAAACCCACCAGGTGAAAGAGTATGAAAAACTCCTCTCATTTCAAAGTTTGATTAAAATCACCAGTTCCTGGGAATCCTCAGCTATTTCTCAAACTCACAGGGGAACAACATTCAATTATATCTCTGCTATTGTTTTCCTTTCTTAAAGTAGATTTCATCGCTCAGTCTCGCGGGGAAAACCTCAAGACTCCATTCTTTTCTGAAAGGTCATGGTTTCCCCAATTAGCGCCGCCTCGCCCGGAGGTCAAAATATATAAAAAAAATATTTATGTGTTTCTATATATATATATATATATATATATATATATATATATATATATATATATATATATATATATATATATATATATATATATATATATATATATGTATGTGGTGGTGGAAAGCTTCTTAAACCCATGCAGGATTTGTATGAAAGGGTTTAGTGATGTGTATTGCACGAAAGAGGATTAAGTGATGTAAGGAAAATTAAAAAGGATTAGGCTCTTTGGTTGTGTTAGTCGGTGCATGTGAACGATGAGCAGAAAGAAGTGAGTGAGAGAAAGACAATGAGAGAGAGAGAGAGAGAGAGAGAGATAGAGAGAGAGAGAGAGAGAGAGAGAGAGAGAGAGAGAGAGAGAGAGAGAGAGAGAGAGAGAGAGAGAGAGAGAGAGAGAGAGAGAGAGAGAGAGAGAGAGAGAGAGAGAGAGAAAAGAGAGAGAGAGAGAGGTTATTGACCCGACTCTTGTTGAATAATAACAACACCCGTGGATTAATTCAGTCAAAAATAAGTCTTGCCCTACATTAAGACTACAAATATTTTAAGGTAAGTAATGAATGTACTCATTGTTTTCTGTATGTAAAGCTATAGTTAATCTTTAAAAAACTCATTTTTTGCTAATATTTTTGAACACAGACACTTTATTTGTAGGTAACGTTTCGCTCTATTTAGAGCGAAGCGTTGCCTGTCAGTGTCTTCCTATCAACCAAGAAAGATATTCTCAACGTTTTCAGTCACTGTAAAAAAAAAATTCTTTTATTGAACCTAAACTTTTGTTAGCCCAGATTCTATATCAACTGCACATCTTCCAATTTTTTTTATTTGGCAAATTTTTAGACAATATAGTTTCCACTTTAATAATTTCACCATCCATGTATCTAATGACTATTCTGATGTCTGTCAGTCTCAAGGATATACACACCGACAGGTGTATGTCTTTCAGCGTATTTTACACAGAAAGTTTACTTTAGTCTGTCGTTATATGTTGGTAACGGCTTGATAAAGCTCCTGGAGAGCGAAACGTTGACACGATAAAATGTCACATTAGTTGCACTTGTGTCCTTTTGCCTAACATAAATATCTTTTGTGAGCGAGACGTACACCTCTCTGTGACTATCTCACAGATTCCTTGAAGAGACGGAGAACCAATAAATCTCATAAGTAACCATATAATGGCGCGAATTGCCTTTAAAAATCTGATTAACCCAACCAGATTTTACGAAGATTTTCGTGGGGCTCAGCGTACCCGGTTGATGGCGCTGCTGCTGCTGCTGCTGCTGCTGCTGCTGCCTCAGGGTATTGACACCGGAACTTGGGCAAATTGAGGGCAGCCTCCTGGAAGATCTCCTGTGACAAAAGTGTTCTTGTCTGCGAGTGAACACGTGTCAAGCGAAGGTAATGATCCCCGTGTGCCATATGAGTTTGTCACTAATGTATTAAAACGGTCTGACGAGAACAGGTTATTTACCACGACGCCTTGAATGGTAAGCAGCATTTTCCTGAGCTACAAGAATGTTTTTTAATCAGGTCTAACCTACCAAACATTCTTAACACTCCCTTACATGTCCGTCTCAAATCCGACCTACTCAGTGTTCTTCACCTGACTCTCCGTCCTATAAATACTTGTGTACTATTTCCCCAGGTAGATCTGTTTGTGACTTGATAAAACCCATTGTGTGGGCGAAACGTATCAATAAAGAATCGCATTATACTGCATTTGTGTTTATTTTTCCAACAAAATCTAATTCACAAACTGGGAAAAACAGATGTGAACTCATAAGTCTAATTGACGCTGCCAACTAAACTCTCCTTGTGAGACAAAAAAAAAAAAAAATTTAAACTGAATTGAAAATACGAAGGGAACAAAACAAAGAGTGAAAGTATCGGGAGGAAGTCTCGGAGAATTGACACGTGTCGTACCACTGGGATCAGCGCTGGGACTGGTACTCTTTCTGATATATGGACATAAAATAGGTAATTGTTACTTTATGTACTGATTGTGGCAAGCAATAACGAGTGTCTGAGATTTACGCAACTGGAAGAAACAGAGATGGACTCCAAGGAGACGTAAATATAGTGACTGGAAAGAGACCAGACACAGAATACATTATTATTAATGAATTTTCATAATAATAACTAATAATAATAATAATTATGATGATTATGGCGATGGTGAATGTTGACGATGATATTAATATTATAATAATAAAAAATAATAATATTATTAATGATTATTATTATTATTAGAGTAATTGTTGTACTTTAACTTCGTACCTTCCCAAGAATTAACATCGAGACAAGACTCTGGTCCCTCAATTCACATTCAAGGCAAAAAATACCAGGTCCGACAATTCATATTCAGGGCAAAACTTGAAGGTCGTCTTTACAGGACCAAGGCATCATAATTTATTCAGGTAAAAAAGAAAACATTCTTTAAAGCCAGGATGTGGACCCCAACCTGAGACAGTCCAGAAAACATTGGTCCAGTAATTTTTGCCTTCCGTGAGAGCTGGTTCATTAGCTCTGATTCCGAAGGTTTCACGTGTTTTAAAAGTGAACAATAATACCTACAGTAACGTAGGAATTAGAGTTTACTTTATAGCGAGGGGTAATATGCTCGTCGGTGTGTATACCCTGAGTGTGAGAAGTGCATCGGTAGGGGTACACATGTAAATGTCTTCTGTATTAAAGTTGGTATAATTACCCACAATATGTAGGTAACAGCTTGATAAAGCTCCTGGAGAGCGAAACGTTGCCACGGTAAAATGTCACATTAGTTGCACTTGTGATCTTTTGCCTAACATAAATATCTTTTATGAGCGAGACGTACACCTCTGGGTGACTATCTCACAGACTCCTTGAAGAGACGGAGAGCCAATAAATCTCATAAGTAACCATATAATGGAGCGAATTGTCTTTAAAAATCTGATTTACCCAACCCAGCGCAACGGTTGATGGCGCTCCTGCTGCTGCTGCTGCTGCTGCTGCTGCTGCTGGTGCTACTGCTACTGCCTCACGGTATTGACACCGGAACTTGGGCAAATTTAGGGCAGCCTCCTGGAAGATCTCTCAAAACTCGATGGCATTTTCTTGAAGCTCGAGGCACAGGAAGGTCATTCAGGCTGTAAGGTCAATGTTTAGACATATAATAATAATAATAATAATAATAATAATAACAATAATAATAATAATAATAATAATAATAATAATAATAATAATAATAATAATAATAATAATAATAATAATAATAATAATAATAATAATAATAATAATAATAATAATAATAATAATAATAATAATAACAATAATAATAATAATAATAATAATAATAATAATAATAATATCTTTATTTCTACAAGTACTGTGATCGCTTTTACCTCTCCTGTAATCACTTTTACCACTCCTGGGACCTCTTTCACCACTCTTACAACCGATATCACCACCTGTCCCCCCCCAGTAGTACTTGCCACCACCACTATAATAATAATACTAATAATAATAATAATATCTTTATTTACTACAAGTACATGTACATGGTATACAGGCCTAGCTGACATCAGTGACATACTACTATATAGAAAGTCCCTTGTTATGCTGAGCATTTCGGGCAGATTAGGTCAGTGTCCTAGGATGCGACTCACACCAGTCGACTAACACCCAGGTACCCATTTTACTGATGGGGAACATAGACAACAGGTGTAAAGAAACACGCCCAATGTTTCTGCCCTGGCTGGGAATCGAACCCAGGCCCTCGCCGTGTGAAGCGAGAGCTTTAGCCACCAGACCACCAGAGCCCCTAACCACAATCACCAACACTACCACAGCAGCTATCACCACCACTGCTACAAACCACAATAACTAATATCCCTCCCTTACTATCAGTATTTTTTGTACATGGATCAATTTTTAACAGGCCAAGAGCTGTTATCCAACCTCAGCTCATTTCAAAGTCTATCTCTATCTAAAGTTTACTACCACCCCCAGGATACAACCCACAACAGTCGACTAACACCCAGGTTCCTACTTACTGCTAGGTGAACAGGGGCAGCAGGTGTAAGGAAACATGCCCATTGTTTCCACTCGGCCGTGAATCGAACCACGGACACTCGGTATGTGAGTCGAGCGCGCTACCAACCGAGCCACGTCTTCATTACTACGGTTTTAATTACGACCACAAGAAATTTAGTTCCGTCAAACCGCTGACACAACTTCAAGTTTGAGTTTACACCTGTCACTTTGTTTATTTTTCAAACGAACACTGGGAACAACTTTACCTTCGAAGTCTTAATGAATACAACTTCCAGACGTCTGATTTAATCAAAATTTAATTGACGCGTAGTGTATCCCAGTGATTGTTGAAGTCACTGACGAGTAAATACACCACAGAACGGATAGAACTTGAACGCAGCCGAGTAAGCTAACCACTCGGCGCACTGTCCTGTGAGCTTACAAACTCACCTGCCATGGGGTTCGAGCCTCATTCGTTCTGTGATTCATTTGCAATCGTGCTAATACGATTTCGTGTCATTTCCAGAATGGTGCCTCCATGCTGGTGATAAGCTCTTGATCCAAAGAATTCGTGAAGAAAACAATCTTTTAATTACGAAACCTTTTACAAATAAAAGGCTTCACTCATTGAGGTGAAACCTTTATTCCTTGGGTCAAGAGCCTTTCACTTGCATCAAAATTCTTCGCCTCTTCCCTTCCCTCATTGAAAGGCTTCCACGTTGAGAGATATAGATATGACGTTTTTATTAGTGACAAAAGGGGAAATAATTCCTGTAAACCAGGCAGAAAATAGCAATTGTTGAAAGTTGCTCTACACGTGCCGGAATTTATCTCAGGCCGGCATTGTGTGGAATTTCCGCCATGGCGAATTCTCAATTGCCTCGCAAGAATTGTCTCGGTAAACAGTGAAACCAACACCGCTCGTGTTTATCTTTAACAAAGAAGTTAATGGACTTTCCTTGTGCAATTTGAGACCAGTAAGGGAGTGGTGGACTCTCCTCGTGTGTGCTTCATTCATTACCCACCACGGCTACTGATACTTGAGGTTTTTGGGGTTTTGGGTCTTCGGTTTCGGGTCTTGAGTCTTAAGGCTAGTAGTGTCTTCGGTTTCGGGTCTCAGGTCTTAAGACTAGTAGTGCCTCGGGTCTTAAGGCTACTAGTGTCTTGGGTTTTGGATCTTTGGTCTTAAGACTAGTAGTGTCTTGGGTTTTGGGTCTTTGGTCTTAAGACTAGTAGTGTCTTGGGTCTTAAGGCTAGTAGTGTCTTGGGTTTTGGGTCTTTGGTCTTAAGACTAGTAGTGTCTTGGGTCTTAAGACTAGTAGTATCTCGGGTCTTAAGGCTAGTAGTGTCTTGGGTTTTGGGTCTCGAGTCTTAAGACTTGTAGTGTCTCGGGTCTTAAGGCTACTAGTGTCTTGGGTTTTAGGTCTCGGGTCTTAAGACTAGTAGTGTCTTGGGTTTCGGGTCTTAAGACTAGTAGTGTCTTGGGTTTTAGGTCTTGGGTCTTATGACTAGTAGTGTCTTGGGTTTCGGGTCTCGGGTCTTAAAACCTTGTATGAGTTTAGTCCTGCAGGGTTCTCAATGAATCCTTGATCGGTATTAATATAAAGTTAGTGAATTACTGGATGGCAAAATCTCCTTTCTTTTACCTTGATTAATATCTTTAGAAGTGTGCCAACTTCCTGCCAAGGTAGATGTTGCGCGAATAATGATCAATGTATTACCTTTTATGGGTCATCCTACATTGGTGCGACACGGCCTATATGGTTAAAAAAAAAAACTTACACATTGTTTTACATTGCCAATGAGGCAGACATTCGTGAATAACTGCGATGCAGGTCCAGGAGCCGAGATTCGACCCCCACAAAAATAGTTAGGGGAATACCAAATGCTTATTTTAATTTTATCTCCAATAATTGTAACTTATTCCCATAATCCAATTTTCTGTTTATTCACTGACAGTCGTTCATTACTATATATATATATATATATATATATATATATATATATATATATATATATATATATATATATATATATATATATATATATATATATATATATATATATATATATATATATATATATATATATATATATATATATATATATATATATATATATATATATATATATATATATATATATATATATATATATATATATATATGGAAAGACACTGGGCCCATTGTTGTTACTGTTGTTGTTGCTCTTGCTTTTGTTTCTGTTGATGTAGCTGATGTTGCTGCTGTTACTGTTGCTGGTGCTTCCTGTTTCAGAGGAACCACAACAAGGCTTCAGATGACTCACCACAACAACAAACATTGTTCCCTTGTTGCGCTCCTGCATTCATTACGACGGTAAAGCTGAAATGTAAAAAAAAAAAAAAAAAAAGGTGGCCATGGAAAAAAAAGTCTCAGTTTGGAGAGGGAAGTTTTACAAACGTTGCGACAACAGCCACTTCAGCACAAAAGCACACAACAGTTAATTAAGTCAAGATATTATTTAATGTGTGTGGCTACTACTCACCACTGCTCTGTTGTTTTCCTAGCTTGCCCTCTCAACACCACTCACCACTGCTCTGTTGCTATACTAGCTTGCCCTCTCAACACCACTCACCACTGCTCTGTTGCTATAGCTTGCCCTCAACACCACTCACCACTGCTCTGTTGCTATACTAGCTTGCCCTCTCAACACCACTCACCACTGCTCTGTTGTTTTCCTAGCTTGCCCTCTCAACACCACTCACCACTGCTCTGTTGCTATACTAGCTTGCCCTCTCAACACAACTCACCACTGCTCTGTTGCTATACTAGCTTGCCCTCTCAACACCACTCACCACTGCTCTGTTGCTATACTAGCTTGCCCTCTCAACACCACTCACCACTGCTCTGTTGTTTTCCTAGCTTGCCCTCTCAACACCACTCACCACTGCTCTGTTGCTATACTAGCTTGCCCACTCAACACCACTCACCACTGCTCTGTTGCTATACTAGCTTGCCCACTCAACACCACTCACCACTGCTCTGTTGCTATACTAGCTTGCCCTCTCAACACCACTCACCACTGCTCTGTTGTTTTCCTAGCTTGCCCTCTCAACACCCCTCACCACTGCTCTGTTGCTATACTAGCTTGCCCAGTCAACACCACTCACCACTGCTTTGTTGCTATACTAGCTTGCCCTCTCTACACCACTCACCACTGCTTTGTTGCTATACTAGCTTGCCCACTCAACACCACTCACCACTACTCTGTTGCTATACTAGCTTGCCCTCTCTACACCACTCACCACTGCTTTGTTGCTATACTAGCTTGCCCTCTCTACACCACTCACCACTGCTCTATTATCCTAGCTAATATGAAAGTTTTATTGACGACGTTTCGCCCTAGCATTGCTCTTTATCAAGTTAGCAAGTGACAAACCTGTAACTGAGGGTGAGCAATATATATATATATATATATATATATATATATATATATATATATATATATATATATATATATATATATATATATATATATATATATATATATATATATATATTATATATTTATATATATATATATATATATATATATATATATATATATATATATATATATATATATATATATATATATATATATATATATATATATATCTCCCATATGGGTTTTCTGGCGAGAGATTCAGCTAAATTACAGAAACATTTGTTATGGGTGGAGTTGTTGGAGCCAGTAGTGTGTGCAGAGTCAAGGATTCCTAACCACGGAACGGGTGAGGTTAGAAGCCATGGTGAGTGAGCCGTGAAATTCTAGGCCACCCGTTCCGTAGTTCGTTTGCAATCCCGTTATTGCAATTACGTGAGTCAAGGATTCCTCTTAGCTGGTAATTGTTCTCCTTGGCAATTAAGAGTGCACCATTCATGTCCATTAAGTAGCTGTGGAAATTCCCATGTAGTTCACTGGTATTGTTTATGTTTTCTGATCTGCTAGCATATTGGTGTTCTGAAATTCGTTCGTAAAGGTCTCACGACGTCCCACCTGCGTAGATTTTTGCCACAGTTATGTGGAAGAGTGTATAACTCTGCGGAAGTTATTCTGGTGGAATTTATTTCTCGTGATATGCTTTGATAACAGCAAAGGTAGTGGTGGATATGTCTGAGTTTCCTGTTGGAGATGTTGAAGATGTGTTAGGAAATTGCAACAACTCAATTTCCTAACATCTCTTCGATGGCATCGGGTTTGGGCAAGTCGATGGTTCTGGGAACGTTGGAGGGAGTGTAGTTTGGTGAAGATTTATTCAATGATAAAACATTTTTCAAGAATGACAATTTAGACACTTGAGCAACATTTAGGAATCTTTATTGTGGAAACGTTTCTCCAGCCAGTGGCTTCTTCAGTCCAAAACAGAGACGAACGGTGGAGGATGACTAGTTTGAGGTAATCAGTCCCTCAGTCTGGAGTCGATGATTCAGTCCATCAATCTTGATAAAAGTCAGGAAATTTGCTTCTGCAGATGCGAAGATTTCTTAAAAAGAAAACTGAGAGCTGCGTTCATTTCTGGCGTCATAGAGTGAGTGGATGTTGATAAGACAGAGTTGGGTGCTGAAGGTGCCGATGAACCTCGAAACGAAGTTCTTTGTCAAACTTGCAGAGCGAAACATTCTGGAAAGAAAGTGTATCTGAGGTCTCCTCCTTCAGTGTAAATTACTGATGAGTTTGAGTCACTCTCACAGTGCCAAGACTCCGTCGATTTGCTTGACTCAAGTATCAACTTCAACTGCTTTACGTATGATGGTATTTGTTTACGAATAATCTTTTGGTGCTGTTATGGCCAATATTTCCAAGGAGTATATGTAAACAACATTTTTGCAGCTTAATTCCGGATGATGTCTTGAGAACATGGCTCTTGAACATCTACTACATCTTTGCAACAACTTGAACAGTATTGAACCTTCAGTACAAATTCACCTCATTCACAGAGCTACAGATTTTTCATATATTCAAAGTCTATCATAAGCCAACCAACGACACTGATTTCATAAATTATTAATCACACTGGCAAAAAAAAAGAGGTGTTCTGAGTGGCTAATTTTCTGCACGCCTACAGAATATGCAGCGAAAAAAAATCTAGAAGAATTTGACAATATCAAATATATCTTTTCTGAAATTGCAATATCTTGTTTATACAAGACAACAGAAGGAAAGCCAAGATGTTAATCATCACACACACACACAAAAAAAACGAGAAAATGTAGCCAGTAAGTCTACATGCCTAGTTCCCATAGTTTCCCACAGAGGGCAAGCCGGTGGGCATGCCAGCCTGCCCACCCCTGCCTCTCTCTCTCTTCTCGTCCAGGCATCCTAGAGTCAACAAGGCCTACTCCTCTCTCCCTTGCTGGGCATGGCCCTCCCGGGCCATGGGCACAAACACACTGCCTGTGTACCCACACGTTATTGCCAATAAAGAAGCCTCCGAAGCCTTATCAATCATTCCCTCTACCAAGAAGACGCAAAATATCTTTTTTCGTTATAAACATAACAGATACTTAGTCTTTCCCACAGATAACTTACCTATCAATACTACTACATTACTATGCCATGCCAGCAGCTGAAGTGACAGTCATCAATACCTCCACTACACAGGAGCTCACAAGACACGGAACACCACACACAATCAAGAGGAAAGTGCTGGGATATACCAAAGTCCAAATGGAAGTAGTCATAAAGAACACGCCAGAGAAACTGTCGGAGATTCATCAGTGTGTGTAAACGAGAACAAAATTTTTGGCTGAACTGGTAATTTGAACAAGGCTTCTGACGTACATCGTAACTAACATAACTGTACTTTGTGTCTATTTACTTACGATCTGGCAAGTTTCATATGTTGTTGATTGTTAAAAGAGTAATACACTCCATGCTAGTTGCTTTCATTTGTGTTTAATAGTATTTTATAACATGTAAACTAAATTTCGTATACACCAGAAAAGAAATAAAGTGGTATTGTATTATATTGTATAGTATTGTATTATTCATTATATTGTATTTTGTTATTTTGTGTTGTATTGTATTGTAATGTATTGTGTTGTATTGTATTGTATTATATTGCATTGTATTGTATACATACAAGACACAAGGAGAAAATGTGGAGAAAATAATTTTTAGTTTTATCTTCCTCCAAAGTGGTAGCGAAAATGCGCCTGTTATTTTCTTCCCTCGGGAGGTGTGTTCAAGTCACGCCCTCCCTGTGTGTGTGTGTTAGTCTGCTCCTCCTCGAGATGTAAATATCGTGATGCTATCAAGAGTTGATATTCACCAGCTGCCACAGCCTCCGAACCCACAATCAACTGCTTATTTTCATTTCTAAGACGTTTGAGCCACCGTCGTCCCGAGTTTAGAAACTGTGTAAAGAGAGTGAGAGCCGAACCCATGGCGATGTAGTCCTAAAAAAAACAAGAAGCCAGAGCTCTCCCCACTAATTAAATGCATAATAAAACTGATCCAGTGGAAAAATAAACACAAATGCAGTATAATGCGATTCTTTATTGACAACGTTGGGTTTATCACGTCACACAAGTCACTGTGCTGGCGAAACGTTGCCAATAAAGTGTCGCATTATACTGCATTAGTTTATTTTTCCATCGTGTGGGTATTATATACTATTTATCTCCAAAACTGACCAAGTTAAGTGTTCTAAACTCCCAGGCCAGTGTGTTAACCACCTCGGCCACCTGGCCCTGGGTTCGATCCCCACCCGTTCCGTGATTTATTTGCATTCGTGTTATCACGACTTGGTGAGTATATACAGAAATGTTACACAAAGAACCCGCACACAGGAGAAAGAAACTTATAACAACGTTTCGGTCCGACTTGGGACATTAATTAGTCACACACTAACTCAAGAAGGTAAGAGAACCACTATTTATATATACATATTATATATATATATATATATATATATATATATATATATATATATATATATATATATATAATAGTATATATATGAGGCTCTCTTACCTTCGTGTGTTAGTGTGTGACTAGTCAGACCGAAACGTCTTGCGGGTTATTTGCATATTGTTCCAGTCAGGGTATTGTGACTTTTTGCTCTTACACGAGTATATTTCCACTGCCTCATCCTCATGCTGAAAAAGTTTTACCAGACATTCCTGTGACTCACCTTCATCGCTGGTATATTCATCGGAAAGCGCTAAATCCGGAGGAGTCAAAACGCACATTGAAGATGTGAGGCTGTTCAGTTTGATTCGAGGAAGGAAAGGGCAGCTCCATTTCCTCGGATCAAGAGCAATTCAAGAGCGTCAAATGTAGTCCACGTGAATCTTCACGATTTGATGGATAATAAGTACGTATATTTTTAGACTTTTTGCGAGGCAATTTTCCAGTTTTCGCGGAGTTCAGTACATTACATGGGATAACTTGAGGACGACTTAGATTACAACATAAATCCCAGGCCAGGTTGTGAGTACCCAGAGGAGGTTCTGGTACCCAGGCCAGGTTCAGGTACCCAGGTGCTGTATGACCCTCAACAGATTTAGCATTTTCTCCCATGAATATAATAATATGTTCTTGAGCTGCGGGCTCGTCTTAGGTGTGGCACTTATAGTCTCTATCTCTCTCTCTCTCTCTCTCTCTCTCTCTCTATATATATATATATATATATATATATATATATATATATATATATATATATATATATATCAATAACAACACTGCACTAGCCAAGGAGCTGAACCCATGCTGCTTTGGCCCGCCTCATGGTGAGCGAAAACACATGATGTAATTTAGAATTAGACATATGTTTAAGCATGCACTGATTTATGGAAAGCGCCTCAGGCTTGAGAAGCCACTCACATTGTTATACATGATCCTTAACTGAACCAAAATCCTAAGTAGCGCATCCAGCAGCTCTTAAGGATTGTGTGGTTCCTGTGGTCTAAGACGTCATGTGTTTTCGCTCACCATGAGGCGGGCCAAAGCAGCATGGGTTCGGCTCCTTAGCTAGTGCAGTGTTCTTATTGATCAATACCACTCGTTCGAGGGTACAATAATATAATACATATATATATATATATATATATATATATATATATATATATATATATATATATATATATATACCAGGCTGTGACTATGACTGAGAGCCATCAGAGCTGATGCGCTGTACACACTTGTTGAAGCTGTCACCTTTAACTGTGGCCGCAGTGTTGTAAGTACCACTCCGCCAGCCTTTCTCCTGTCTCCCCTCATGAGTGCAGAAAGCAATTATTAACAAAGATTTAGATCCATTTTCAACTAAATTACAGTCCGGAGAGTGAACTTGAGAACCTTTCTGTCCGTTCTGGACAGTAATGACTTCATTTAGATTGAGTACTATTGTGCCATACAACAACACGTCCTCTTCCTCTGGAGACTTTGATGTAGTGGATAAATTAGACACATATGCAACACATAGGTATCTTTATTGAGGAAATGTTTCGCCACACAGTGGCTTCATCAGTCCATACAAAGGAGTTAGGGAAGTGCCTAACCCTTGGGCACGACCTACTTCCACATTGGACAAATGTAACACAACTACGACTGTTGTACCTCTCCTGCCTACGGTATATAAGCTTCTCCTTCGTACATATGCTGTATTCTGTTCAAGATTGATGGACTGACCACATCGACTCAAGGCCGAGGGACTGATTACCTCAAACTTCTCCTGATCTTCATGATTCTCATTTGTATGGACTGATGAAGCCACTGTGTGGCGAAACGTTTCCTCAATAAAGATACCCAAGTGTTGCATATGTGTTTAATTTATCAACTTGTCGGTTCTCTGAACCATACAACAACATCCTCTTTGATGTAGTGACTTAACTCACTGTGATATCGTGACTCAACTCACTGTGTTGCAGTGCAGGGTAACCCATCCTGCAACTTAACCAGCAATCGTGGGGAAAAATTAATCAAGGCCATCCCCCTTGAATGGCAGGTACAATGTTTAAGTGCAAAATTTCCAGTCCAATACAGAGAAGAATGGTGGGAGATGAGGAGGAGTTTCTAAGGTAATCAATCCCTCAGCCTGGAGTCTATGTGTTCAGTCCATCAATCTGAACACATCAAATCTTAACTTAGTTCCATTTACAGTTGGATCTGTAAAGTGTTCCTTTTCCTGGCATTTTGACTCAAGATGCTGAGACATGTTCTTCTTCGAGAAACGTTTCGCCAGCTAGTGGCTTGGTATAAACCTTGGTAATAGATACCGACAAATTGGTTTAGAAAGACAAAATTTCAGAAACATTAGCATACATAATACTCAACCAGGCAAAGTATTACCTGCTTAACAAGACAGGAGCCACATGATCCCATTGTCTACCTGTCCTCATCTCAATATGGCATTCCTCAGGTCACCATGTGTCCCTCACACCTCACTCTCCACCTATATATACTGTTAAGTAAAAGGACAGCAAATAAGCAACTAAGAATGGGGGAACATTGACTACTGGCCATAAGCAGCTATGTTCTTCTGCTCTACTAGAGTGGTCCCAAAATAAAGATATAATGGCATAGTTGCTGTTCTTTGTCTCCGAAGGAAGTTGCTACTTACTGAGATTGGTGAGAGTAGGGGATAACAATCTTGTTAGTGTAGTAGTTCTTCAATGGCAGAGCTAATTCAATATGCAAAATGGCTAAAAGTTTAATAAAACAAACTGGTGTTAACATGGAGAAAACTGCTGGAGGTTGAAATTGAGGCTGTGTTCCACATCTCAATGGCGTGTTGAGAGTGAGGAGAGAGATGTGATGTGTAGCAATTTCTTTTCAGGAGGATTCTTGCTAAGACTTCAGAGATGGTGAAGCTGCCTATGTTTTGTTTAATTGTGTTAGAAACAGAGATAAGTGCTGATTCAAGGCATTTGCGTCTACGGAAATTAGTTTCTTTGATTACTAGTCGGGCGTCTTTGAATTTCATGAGATGATTGTTGGAATTTCGGTGTTGTACGCAGGCGTTGTTCAGGTTATCGTTTCTGCATGCATTAATGTGTTCATTGATGCGTGTTTCGAGGTTCCTTGCTGTTTCTCCTACATAAATTCTGTCGCAGCCTCCACAGGGTATAGTGTAGACCCCTGCGTTGACTGGTTCATGGTGCTTGGATTTAGTCTTGGTTAGATCCTTAATAGAAGTACTGGAAGCGATGGCGACTCTAGTGTTAGCTTGTGCAAATACTTTAGAAATGTTGGATGCAACCTGGCTGTTGGGAAGAATTATGACTCTGTTTGGAGTGGTGTTGATGCGTGGAGAATTAATGATCTGAAGAGCTCTTTTCTTGCAATCTTTGATGAAAAAGGAAGGAAAATGTAACTCAGTGAAGGTTTGGTGAATGATGTTTACATTCCTCGTCAAGAAACTCAAGGACTACAAATTCGGTAGCCATAGGAAGAATCCGATGATGATGCATTTTGGTCTTAGTATTTTGGGACTCAATAATGTGAAATCATTTTTAGTTTGTAGGTTTCTGTAAACTTGAATTTTGATAGGTTGTGAAATACTACCACATAGTATTTCACCACTTCTGAGTATATAAACCTATGTCCATTATCGCTTGGGTTAACGCTTTGAAAAGCTCTGAGAGCGAAACGTTTCCGCACAATAAATGCTCACATTAGTTGCATTTGTGTCCTTTTACTAACATATTGTCGGTAATTCTACCAATATTATTACATATATATACTGTCATTTTAACCTCTGTCTGTTAGAAGGGATCAAGGTCCCAGGATCGAAACGTTTTCTAATAAATATGTGCCAGTGTTTGCTTACGTGTCTTTCTAAGCTAGCCAGTGGACTGAAGAAGCCACAAGAATAAAGATATCCAAGTGTTGCATAGTTGTCTCGTTCTTTGTCTCCGAGAGAATCTGCTCCTTATCTCTGCACGACTTCCGGTCGAGAAGTAGGTGATGGAACGAGAATTCTCTGTTGCGAGTGGATTTAGGTTCTTCCATGGCAGAGGCTATTCAACTACGCTGGGCCTCAACTTTGCGCTTTAAAAAAGTTTAATAATGGTTGAACAAGCTGGTGTTAACTGAGAAACTGCTGGTGGTGTTGTTGGCTGTGTTCACACGAGTGTTAATGGCGATGTTGCACAGAGTGAGGAGAGAGAGAGGGTGTTGCAGGGTGTATTGCAAATTTTCTCTTCCTGATTATTCGTCAGAAGTCTTTAGAACATAAAATTGGAGGAGCACTGTGGCATGCCTACTGGCCCATACCAGGCAGGTCCTACTCAGATCCATCCCTTCACAAGCATATACTTGTCCAATTTATTTTGAAAGGTACTCAAGGTATTGGATTAATTTATTATGTGTTTTTGTAGTAATTGACCCGTTCAGTGGTGCCTGCACTACGGTGGAGGCGTGGGAAGACGCTGTTTATAAGGATGGAAATAAATGGTGTATAAGGATACATGAAGGTGGGGCAGTCGATGGCAGTGTCGAAGACGAGGTCAATATGAAGTGTCCAACATGTATACATCGTATCGAGTATTTTGTTGTGAAACCCGACATGTTGAAGAATGAGACAACTTGTACTAATTAGTTTCTTTGATCACTAATCTTGCGTCCCTGAATTTCATGAGATGATTGGTGGAATTTCGGTGTTGTACGCAGGCATTGTTCAAGTTATCGTTCCTATATGCATTAGTGTGTTCATTGAGGCGTGTTCCGAGGTTTCTTGCTGCTTCACCTACATAAATCCTGTTGCAGCCTCCACGGGGTATAGTGTAAACCCCTGCATTGATTGGTTCATGGTGCTTCGATTTGTCCTGGTTAGATCCTTTATTGAAGTGCTGGATGCCACGGCGACTCTAGTGTTAGCTTGTGCAAGTACTTTAGAAACGTTCAATGCAACCTGGCTGTTTGGAAGAATTATAACCACTCCAATCAAAGTTATAATTCCAAACAAAGTTATAATTCTTCTCAACAGCCAGGTTGCATCGAACGTATGGGCCAACAGGCTTGCTGCAGTGTTCCTCCCTTCTTATGTAGTATTACCCTCTGTGTCCATGTATTGTTTGTAACTGCTTGATAAAGCTCCTGGAGAGCGAAACGTTGCCACAATAAAATGTCACATTAGTTGCATTGTGTCCTTTTACTTAACATATTTATGATTTAAAAGGGAGAGAGAGAGAAGGCAGGGAAGATGAGAGGGTAAGGAATGAGAAGGGAATAAGTGGATTAGAAGATTAATAAATGTACAATACTGTGATGGGGGAGAGAATATAAGGGATAAATAATCAGAGGAAAAAATGAGAAGCGAAACTACTGATGCATAAAAAATAAAGAGCAAACAATAAGGGAAATAAATGTGAGAGAAAGTGAAGGAGAGGAAGGGAAGAACATGGAAACAATAAATATAAGAGAGGAGAGGGCACTCAGACCACTAAATCGAAAGCCAATTCAGCGGTCAGACACCAATGAACTGGTCACATGATTTTTTCTTTCCTTACAAAAGCGACGAAATTTAGAAGGAAGGAAAGTGGTAAAGAAAAAAAACTCAAGGGGGAACAAAAACGATGGGCAAAGAGAGACATGGAAGAATGAAAGAAGACATAGGGGGAAAAATAGTAAGAGGAAATCTACACTACAAGAACAGCTGGATGCAATTGACGTACTGTCGGTAATATTGAAAAAAAAAAAAAAAATATGACACGGTGCATAAGTTTCTACTGGGACGACGTTTCGCTCTGATAAACGTCTAACAGAGCGAATATTGAAAATATGTTGAAAATGTCATAAAATACCGACACATATGCAACAGTTGGGTGTCTTTATTGTATCTGACTGAAGAAGCCTCTATATGAGCGAAACGTTGCAACACTAAAGATACCCAACTGTTGCACATGTGTCTTACTCGTTAACAGACCGAATTTTGTCCCAGTGCAAAGCTTGTCCAGCAATCATCATCCGATTTGCAGTAATGCATAAGTTGTTACTTGCAATATTGCATAGGTAATCTCCCCCGTGAAATACGAAATTCGTTGCAGCTGCTCCACCTTTTATAATATATTTTTTAGATGCCTTTCGGTTTTTTTCAACGCTGTTGATTAATTAATTTAAATTTAATATTTAAATCCTACTGTTAAATAATCTCCCCCCCAAAAAAAAAAAAAAAAAAAATTACACAGGTATTTTTTTCCCTTCTTCTGCAGTCAGGATTTGTTTTTTCCAAATTTCATTTCAATTTTTTTTTTGACAGGAGGTTGTGATGAATGAGTATCCCATCTATGAAATGGGAATTTCAAAACATTTTGCATGTAACATATTGTGTATAGAGTGTTGGGGAGGCTGAGCTGGCGGCTCTGCACTTGCTAGTTTACAAGAATCAAGTTAGAAACATTGCTCTCAGAAGAATCCTGTGTGGTTAGGATAGGTTAGGTTAGGTTAGGCCAGGTTATTGTTAGGTTAGGTTAGGCCAGGCTAGATTAGGTTAGGTTAGGTTAGGACAGGTTAGTTAGGTTAGGCTAGGCCAGGTTAGATTAGGTTAGGCTAGGCCAGGTTAGGTTAGGTTAGATTAGGCTAGGCCAGGTTAGGTTAGGTTAGGCCAGGTTAAGTTAGGCTAGGCCAGGTTAGGTTAGGCTAGGCCACGTTAGGTTAGGTTATGTTAGGCTAGTTAGACCAGGTTAGGTTAGGTTAGGTTAGGCCAGGTTAGGTTAGGCTAGGCCAGGTTATGTTAGGTCAAGTTAGAATTTCCTGCACCACACAGGCATGGATCCAAATGTTCGCTGCTGACCAAACTGAATAAAAAAAGTCACGTGGCGGAACAAGCGTTTCGTAAGACAACGTTTCACTATATGTATAAGGTTAAATAGAACCCGATAAAGCTCTATAGAGCGAAACGTTCATTCTACAAAAGCTCGTTTTACATCATTTCTTCATAACACAGGCACTGTGAATACAACATTAGACCAACGGCTCATCATTCCTCTCCAAGAAACGAGAATTTCAGTGAAGCTTCCAGTTGGGTCCTTGCTGACCGGCCACTCACATCGTTTTGTCATGGACAGTGAGGTTCCATGCCATGACCCACTTAATGTTGTGACCGATGACACGGTATTCTAGGCTCTCCCGACACGATGGCAGGAAATGAAACTGGTTACCGGATATCGTCTAATAGCCTGTAGTGTTGGGGTAGTGAGGGAGACGATACAGGAAGTGTTGGAGCAGGGAGAGGGAGGCATTACATGTAGTGCTGATGTAGGCATACTTGAGTACATATTACAAGTACATCCCACTGAAGTCATGAAGGCTGCATATTACTTATACACCAGTAACGACTTTACCCCTAAAATGGGAAATATAATAGTTTCAGTGTTTATACAATGAGTTATACACCTTAAGGCGTATGCTTCCTGACGATTTATACCGTCTCTAGCCCTCCGTCCAGTAAGACGGTTCTTGAACCAAGGAACTGTTCCTGCCCTCCCGTTCCTTGGTTCAAACCTGATTGCATCCCATTCCCCCAGGCGCTGTATGATCCCAAAAACTAATATTTACTAGCAAGCAGAAGGAAGAAATGGGGAGACAGTACGACGCAGAGAATATACACAAAGAGGTAAATAAAAATCAGAGTATATATACGGTCGGGTGAGCATCTCTCAGTGTATATACTACGAGAAGTGATTTTTATTTATATTAAAGACTAAAACATCCTTAACGTTAGTGAACTAGTGAACTGCGACCGTAATGACCAACGTTCAGTTTGTTGACTTTAATAAAACTACGGTATATGATGTTTTTTGCATTTCCAAATATTGTTTATTTGTAAACAATGGAAAAATAAAAGCTACCAACTGAATATGCCTAACTGTACTCACCTAGTTGTTGCAGGGGTCGAGTCATAGCTCCTGGCCCCGCCTCTTCACTGGCCGCTACTGGGTCACTCTCCCTGCGCCATGAGCTTTATCATACCTCTTCTTAAAGCTATGTATGGAACCTGCCTCCACTACATCACTACCTAAATTATTCCACTTCCTGACCACTCTGTGACTGAAGAAATACTTCCTAACATCTCTGTGATTCATCTGAGTCTTCAAATTCCAACTGTGTCCCCTTGTTGCTGTGTCCCATCTCTGGAACATTCTGTCTCTGTCCACTTTGGTGTGTGTGTGTGTGTGTGTGTTTGGCATGATAACAAGTATTTGTTAGTGCAGAAGGACTGGACTTATGCATGGAAACACGAATTGGATTTCCAACTTTACGCTCCACGGCACGTTGCAAATAAGTTGTGAACATTGCAATCTCCTCTTGGGCATCTATAGTGCGTTGCTGATAGTGTTGCAACCTGCGGGATGTGCGTAGCAACAACAACAATCTGGCTTGAGTGTTCGTTGTGATATTTGAATCACGTAGAGATTACTCAATGTGATTCAAAAATCACAAATGTCCAGCGGCTCCTGATCTCAATCCTCGGATCAAATATGATAACCTGGGCACTGCATAATCATACAGGCTTAGCGCATTCACGCAAAAAACTAAAATTGTAGGCTGTTGAAATGACTATAATGAAAATTTATTTTATTAATGATGATGAGAATTTCACGCAGGAAAATTGAAGACAAACTGTAAATTCTCAAAAAAAAAAAAAAAATCAACAAACCATGGACAATATTAACATCAAAAATATTTACTCTGCCTCAAAAAAGTATGAATATTGAGGAAGAGTATATAATGTAGGTAGGTTTATAGACGGATCATATAAGCCACGATTATCTTTCAATCGAATCCCAGATTTTAGACAATCCGGGTGACCTCTATATATATATATATATATATATATATATATATATATATATATATATATATATATATATATATATATATATATATATATATATATATATATATATATATATATATATATATAT
This sequence comes from Cherax destructor, assembly GCA_009830355.1. Taxonomy (NCBI): domain Eukaryota; kingdom Metazoa; phylum Arthropoda; class Malacostraca; order Decapoda; family Parastacidae; genus Cherax; species Cherax destructor. The sequence continues at coordinate 97,609 of WNWK01004184.1, read as the reverse complement.
ATATATATATATAATCGGCATCTTTGCAATCACAAGTTCAGAGCTACCCTGATCATCACGCTACCCTGAGCATCATGCTACCCTGATCATCACGCTACCCTGAGCATCATGCTACCCTGATCATCACGCTACCCTGAGCATCATGCTACCCTGAGCATCACGCTACCCTGAGCATCACGCTACCCTGATCATCACGCTACCCTGAGCATCATGCTACCCTGAGCATCACGCTACAATGAGCATCATGCTACCCTGAGCATCATGCTACCCTGAGCATCATACTACCCTGAGCATCACGCTACCCTGAGCATCATGCTACCCTGAGCATCACGCTACCCTGAGCATCACGCTACCCTGAGCATCATGCTACCCTGAGCATCATGCTACCCTGAGCATCATGCTACCCTGAGCATCATGCTACCCTGAGCATCACGCTACCCTGAGCATCATGCTACCCTGAGCATCACGCTACCATGAGAATCACGCTACCCTGAGCATCATGCTACCCTGAGCATCATGCTACCCTGATCATCATGCTACCCTGATCATCATGCTACCCTGAGCATCATGCTACCCTGAGCATCATGCTACCCTGAGCATCATGCTACCCTGAGCATCATGCTACCCTGAGCATCACGCTACCCTGAGCATCATGCTACCCTGATCATCACGCTACCCTGAGCATCATGCTACCCTGAGCATCACGCTACCCTGAGCATCACGCTACCCTGAGCATCACGCTACCCTGAGCATCATGCTACCCTGAGCATCACGCTACCCTGAGCATCATGCTACCCTGAGCATCATGCTACCCTGAGCATCAGCTACCCTGAGCATCATGCTATCCTGAGCATCAGCTACCCTGATCATCACGCTACCCTGAGCATCATGCTACCTGAGCATCATGCTACCCTGAGATCATACTACCTGAGCATCACGCTACCTGAGCATCATGCTACCCTGAGCATCACGCTACCTGAGATCACGCTACCTGACATCATGCTACATCACTACTGAGCATCATGCTACCCTGATCATCATGCTACCCTGAGCATCATGCTACCCTGAGCATCATGCTGCACCCTGAGCATCATGCTACCCTGAGCATCATGCTACCTGAGCTCACTAGAGCATCATGCTACCCTGAGCATCACGCTACCCTGAGCATCATGCTACCCTGAGCATCATGCTACCCTGAGCATCATGCTACCCTGAGCATCATGCTACCCTGATCATCCGCTACCCTGACATCATCAGTACCTACCCTGATCATCACCCCGCTACCCTGAGCATCATGCTACCCTGAGCATCACGCTACCCTGAGCATCATGCTACCCTGAGCATCACGCTACCCTGAGCATCATGCTACCCTGAGCATCATGCTACCCTGATCATCACGCTACCCTGAGCATCATGCTACCCTGAGCATCATGCTACCCTGATCATCACGCTACCCTGAGCATCATGCTACCTGAGCATCACGACATCACCTTGATCATCACGCTACCCTGAGCATCATGCTACCCTGATCATCACGCTACCCTGAGCATCATGCTACCCTGAGCATCACTGCTACCTGAGCATCATGCTACCCTGAGCATCATGCTCGACTTACCTGATCATCACGCTACCCTGAGCATCATGCTACCCTGAGCATCACGCTACCCTGAGCATCATGCTACCCTGAGCATCACGCTACCCTGAGCATCACGCTACCCTGAGCATCATGCTACCCTGAGCATCACGCTACCCTGAGCATCATGCTACCCTGAGCATCACGCTACCCTGAGCATCACGCTACCCTGAGCATCATGCTACCCTGATCATCACGCTACCCTGAGCATCATGCTACCCTGAGCATCACGCTACCCTGAGCATCATGCTACCCTGAGCATCACGCTACCCTGAGCATCATGCTACCCTGAGCATCATGCTACCCTGAGCATCATGCTACCCTGAGCATCACGCTACCCTGAGCATCACGCTACCCTGAGCATCATGCTACCCTGATCATCATGCTACCCTGATCATCACGCTACCCTGAGCATCATGCTACCCTGATCATCACGCTACCCTGAGCATCATGCTACCCTGAGCATCACGCTACCCTGAGCATCATGCTACCCTGAGCATCATGCTACCCTGATCATCACGCTACCCTGAGCATCATGCTACCTCTGAGCATCACGCTACCCTGAGCATCATGCTACCCTGAGCATCACGCTACCCTGAGACATCACGCATCAGCCCTGAGCATCATGCTACCCTGATCATCACGCTACCCTGAGCATCATGCTACCCTGAGCATCACGCTACCCTGAGCATCACGCTACCCTGAGCATCATGCTACCCTGAGCATCACGCTACCCTGAGCATCATGCTACCCTGAGCATCACGCTACCCTGAGCATCATGCTACCCTGAGCATCACGCTACCCTGAGCATCACGCTACGCAAGTCTGCATCAGCTACTGAGCATCATGCTACCCTGAGGATCATGCTACCCTGAGCATCATGCTACCCTGAGCATCATGCTACCTTGAGCATCATGCTACCCTGAGCATCATGCTACCCTGAGCATCATGCTACCCTGAGCATCATGCTACCCTGAGCATCATGCTACCCTGAGCATCATGCTACCCTGAGCATCACGCTACCCTGAGCATCATGCTACCCTGAGCATCACGCTACCCTGATCATCACGCTACCCTGAGCATCACGCTACCCTGAGCATCATGCTACCCTGAGCATCACACTACCCTGAGCATCACGCTACCCTGAGCATCACGCTACCCTGAGCATCACGATAGACAATAATTGCCATGACACATTTCAGTTGAATCTGTGCCAATAAATCCGGCAGCAATTTCAGTGGAACTAGTGAGCAAAAGTGGTAGGTAATCAGACCAATTATCTGAGGATAATGGCAGATAGACCTTGACAATTATACTTCGTCAAAGTCGGCTAACTACGTTAGTTAGCAGATAAAAGCCCATTGGTCGTTTGGGGCTTAGTCAGCTGGGAGTGGCAGAAGATGCTTAACCAGCTGCAGCGACGCTAACAGAGGCAGGTGGTGAGTGATTACTGCAGGTGGGAAGTAATTAAGGCAGGTGGTGAGTGATTTCGGAAGGATGTACGTGACTACAGTAGGTGTTACACTGGCGGTGCCAACACTGGCGGTGCCAACACTGGCGGTGTCAACACTGGCGGTGTCAACACTGAAGGTGTCAACACTGAGGGTGTCAACACCGGCGGTGTCAACACTGGCGGTGTCAACACTGGCGGTGTCAACACTGAAGGTGTCAACACTGAGGGTGTCAACACCGGCGGTGTCAACACTGGCGGTGTCAACACTGAGGGTGTCAACACTGAGGGTGTCAACACCGGTGGTGCCAACACTGGCGGTGTCAACACTGGCGGTGTCAACACTGGCGGTGTTAACACTGGCGGTGTCAACACTGGCGGTGTCAACACTGGCGGTGTCAACACTGGCGGTGTCAACACTGGCTGTAGCCAGTAGCGCCATAAATCATCTTCGACCACGTGAATAAATATTTTAGAAAATCGGAAAGTTGATAAATGAGACACTTGTTCAACATTTGGGAATCTTTATTGAGGAAAAGTCTCACCAACCAGTGGCTTTTTCACTTCAATACAGAGAGGACCGGAGAAAGAAGAAGAGGAATTTCAGGCAATCAGTCCCCCTGCCTGGAGTCGATGTCTTCAGTCAAAATACAACTACACGCACGTGAACCTATACCAGATTTCCTAATATATGACAAACAATCCTCAAAAACTGTAAACGATGACCACAAAAATAATGATTTTGAGAAGGAGCAGCCAGTTGTATTACAAGCAGACACGAGAGGATCAAAAATTCAGAATCCACAGTTTTTCAACAGACATGTTTTCTCGGCATATATTTTTATTTCTTACTTCTCGTACTCTACGTGTTGAAATATTTAACCAGCCTCTGGTTCTTCTTCTCTTTTCAATTATTCAACTCATACTCTACATGCTGAATTTATTTTTCCATGCTGATGAAGTAAAGCTTTCCTGGAGACACCAACGAAATGCCTTTTATTCTGAAAAATATTAATACTAGCTCAGAACACGTTTCGCTCAATACTGAGTTCTATCAAGTCAGCAACTTGATAATGCTCTGTCAAGAGCATTATCAAGTTCTGTATCTATAACTTTTCCATATAGAATTTTTTTTTCCGTGTGTCTGACTTGCTTATTTAAAATTCATGCACAGAAAAGCCACGTAAATAATTTTAAACACAGCAAAAAAATAGCTTTGAATCATATTATTAACAAGTCCAGCTGCCTAGGAATATACCACATAAAAGGTCCTTTTAATTGTTAAGGTCTCAAGTTGCCGTAGTAAAATATTAGCATTAGTTGCACCGGGTGGCGGGGGCGTTGACCCCCGAAACCCTCTCCAGGTATACTCCATTAATTGTCCTTTTTCCTAACATATCGCAGGTAATTCTAACATTATTGCTAGAATGGTACTGAAAGAGTTAGGCTTTTGGGAGTAGAATTAACCTTGGTAATAGATATCGACAAATTGGTTTAGTAAGACACGTGAGTAAACACTAAGGCATATTTATTAGAAAACGTTTCGGTCCTCTGACCTTGATCACTTCAGAAGTGATCAAGGTCCAAGGACCGAAACGTTTTCTAATACCTTATCAGTGTATATAATAGGACTGCTTCGTGTCTTCTTCGTGTCACTATTACTTTTTCTCGCTCATTTGCGACGTTTCAGTCCAAGGAAGGACCGAAACGTCGTTTTAAGTTTCTTTTAGAAGTGTGGGTTTTTGCTAAGGTCGGCACTGTGAAAGATTTTTTCCCCTGTTTGATAAACGCTGCATAATTATTTAATTCATTAGTAAATAACTCTAAAAAAATTGTTGTAACTCCAACTTTTCAGATTTGTTGAACTGATATGAATCAACGTCACCCCCCGCCCCCTCAAAAATATAAATTAATTAGCTGATTTTAATTGTCAGTAGTGAACTCCACTGATCCATGTGACCCTCGTAAACACATTATGTATCATTATACTGTGTTACTGGTATGCAATACAGTCAGGTGGATAAATAAGACACATCTGCATCTTTGTTACGAAGACGTTTCGCCATGCATTGAAGGCATGGGTGTCTTCATTATGGTTGACGTTTCGCCATCCGGTGGCTTCTTTTTTCAATTCGACACAGAGATTATGGACCGGTTGCAGTGGGAGATGAGGTAATTAGTTCCTCAGCCTTGATAGAAGGTGGTCAGTCCCTCACTCTTGATTGAAAGTGGTCAGTCCCTCACTCTTGATAGAAGGTGGTCAGTCCCTCACTCTTGATAGAAGGTGGTCAGTCCCTCACTCTTGATTGAAGGTGGTCAGTCCCTCACTCTTGATAGAAGGTGGTCAGTCCCTCACTCTTGATAGAAGGTGGTCAGTCCCTCACTCTTGATTGAAGGTGGTCAGTCCCTCACTCTTGATAGAAGGTGGTCAGTCCCTCACTCTTGATAGAAGGTGGTCAGTCCCTCACTCTTGATAGAAGGTGGTCAGTCCCTCACTCTTGATAGAAGGTGGTCAGTCCCTCACTCTTGACAGAAGGTGGTCAGTCCCTCACTCTTGACAGAAGGTGGTCAGTCCCTCACTCTTGACAGAAGGTGGTCAGTCCCTCAGCCTTGATAGAATGAGTTCAATTCCTCAGCCTTGATAGGTATTCACTTTCTTAGCCTTGACTAGTCTGAAGACTTGTTCACCCGCTGAATACAACCCTTGAAATTAGGTTAATTATTCCTCCAAAATGTTTATAGCTGAGGTTAATCCCAGAATGTTTATCCCTGAGGTTAATCCCAGAATGTTTATCCCTGAGGTTAATCCCAGAATGTTTATCGCTGAGGTTAATCCCAGAATGTTTATCCCTGAGGTTAATCCCAGAATGTTTATCGCTGAGGTTAATCCCAGAATGTTTATCGCTGAGGTTAATCACATAACATTCCTCTCAGCGGAACCAGAAAAGATCCTCTTGCGTTTTAAAGACTAAACGACGAAGCTTGTTATCAAGCAGGAACTTAAACATTGGCAAACTCCGGGCAGAACTTAGTTATCAGCGGGTAGCAACTTAAGCTGAAGGCGGGATTTGCGAAGCAGGTAGCAACAAGCGAAATAACGCGATTTGTAAACGATTCAGAAAACTGGGTGGGGGATTGGAAGCCAGGGCAAACCAGGCCGAGTTGTTACAGAACTGGCCAGTAGAGTCAGTAGGGCCAGTAGAGTCAGTAGGGCCAGTAGGGCCAGTAGGGCCAGTAGGGTCAGTAGAGCCAGTAGGGCCAGTAGAGCCAGTAGAGCCAGTAGAGCCAGTAGAGGCAATAGGGCCAGTAGGGCCAGTGATGCTTTAGAACTAGTTTGCCTTAGGTTCGAATCCCCTGCTCATTCCTGAGGTAATGCCGACGATTATAGAAAGATTAGAGCCACTTATGATGCAGGTGGTGAGAAGCAGGTGGTGAGAAGCAGGTGGTGAGAAGCAGGTGGTGAGAAACAGGTGGTGAGGAGACGTAGTGACGGTAGTTACTGTGTTATTATTATTATTAACATCATCATTATTATGATATTGTATTATTATTATTTTTATGTTATTATTATTAATTATTATTATTATTATTATTATTATTATTATTATTATTATTATTATTATTATTATTATTATTATTATTATTATTATTATTATTATCATTAATTATTATTGTTATTATATATTATTATTATTATTATTATTATTATTATTATTATTATTATTATTATTATTATTATTAATTGGGAAGCGGCTTCATACAGAGTCTTGGAAATGATTTTTTATGCATAAAAGAGGAGAATGCCATCCATTCTTTGATCAAACCTGATCACCTCCCATTCTTCAACTGTGGTAGGACTCCCACGGGTTTATTGCTTCCCTTGGAACACATGTCATCAAGCCGCAGCCCGATAATGGTCCGGGAGAGACCGAAATGTCGTCTGATACAAATTTTCATTTTTTTTCTTTTAAGAAGAATTAATTATGGAGGAAATGCTAATGTATGATACTTATCGAACAGAGAAAAATGTGTGCGTGTTTTTTTGGAGGGGGAGGGAGAAGTTAAGTGGGAGAAGAGGGAGGGGAGAGGTGGGAACGGGGAGGAGGGAGAGGGATGGAGGGAGAGAAGAGGTGGGAGAGAGGAGGAGGGGAGGATATAATGTTTATATTTCTGTGTTGGTCTGTAATGTTTACCTATTGACCCAGTGTTGTGTGGTCTTAATGACCGATGCAATTTGGATGAATGATTCAATTTAGTATGTGTGTGTGTGTGTGTGTGTGTACCCAGTGTTGGGTCGAATACCCGTGTGTGTGTGACGTGTTGTGTGTACCCAGTGTTGGGCTAATACCTGGTGATTGTGTGTGTCTGTTTTGTGTGTGTGTGTGTGTGTGTACTTGTGTGATACTCACTCACTGTGTGTGTGTGTGTGTGTGTGTGTGTGTGTGTACTCACCTCACCTGTGTGTGTGTGTGTGTGTGTACTCACCGTGTGTGTGTGTGTGTGTGTGTGTGCGTGTGTGTACTCACCTCACCTGTGTGTGTGTGTGTGTGTGCGTGTGTGTACTCACCTCACCTGTGTGTGTGTGTGTGGTGTGGTGTGTGTACTCACCTCACCTGTGTGTGTGTGTGTGTGTGTGTGTGTGTGGTGTGGTCTTGTTTTTTTAAATCTATCGTAACTCAGTTGTTAATTTCACTTTCTTTCTATCTGTCTCTCTGTCTCTCTCTTTTACACAGGGTTTTACTGGGTCATGTTAAAGATACTCTCTCTCTCCTCTCTATCTCTCTCCTTCTCTCTGTATCACACATATATAAATCAATCCGAGAAGCGTAACCCAGAACACCACGAAGGAAAAAGACTCCATAAATTCAGTTTAATACCAAAAAAAAGGCCAACGATTCATTGACGCAGCGATCTCGGTGACCGCCTCTTCCTCTCCCACGATACAAACACCCGCCGCCGCTGCCGCCGCTGCCGCCGCTGCCGCCGCTGCCGCCGCTGCCGCCGCTGCCGCCGCTGCCGCCGCTGCCGCCGCTGCCGCCGCTGCCGCCGCTGCCGCCGCTGCCGCCGCTGCCGCCGCTGCCGCCGCTGCCGCCGCTGCCGCCGCTGCCGCCGCTGCTGCCGCTGCCGCCGCTGCCGCCGCTGCCGCCGCTGCCGCCGCTGCCGCCGCTGCCGCCGCTGCCGCTGCTGCCGCTGTGCCGCTGCCGCCGCTGCTGCCGCTGCCGCTGCTGCGACAACATAAAAGTTTACATATATCATTTCCACACGTCGGGGGAGATGCTCTCGTGATCGCATTCTTCCACTACACAATGCTATTAAACTCTCTCCCCAAGTTTGATTATAGCAATTACAAAAGCTGCGATAAAACGCCTCCTCCAGCGGAAGGTTTAACTCTGGCAATGCTTTGGCCGGGTTTATTTTCTCTCTGAGTCTCGGGAGCCATTCAACAGACGTTTACTGTGGTGTAGGGATGATTGGCTCTCTGTCCCCAGGCGCCGTGACCCTTACGATTCTAGCGCTTCCTAGTTATGATGATGATACTACTACTACTACTACTACTACTAATAGTAATAATAATAACAATAATAAAAAAAGAAATAATAATAATAATAATAATAATAATAATAATAATAATAATAATAATAATAATAATAATAATAATATTAATAATATTAATAATAATAATAATATTAGTATTAATAATAATAATAATAATGATAATAATAATGATAATAATAATAATAATAACAATATTAATAATAATAATATTAATAATAATAATAATAATAATAATAATAATAATAATAATAATAATAATATTAATAATAATAATATTAATAATAATAATATTAATAATAATAATATTAATAATAATAATAATAATAATAATAATAATAATAATATTTCTGGCTGTGTATTGTGCTCTGGCTTTACGAACGTACAGAGTTGTTTAGAGATGGAAAGTAAAAGTTATGTTGATAGTGAAACCTGGAAAAAAGGAATTTAAGTTCAGTGTAATACGTTTCTTGAAGGAGGCCACTCGTGAAGAAACGTTACCCGTGATAAACATCTTGAATCGTACGAAGGTGTGTCACTTTCCACGATCGAAATGTTGCCTCCTGGAGATTTTGTACCAGCATTACGAATGTTCAGATTTGGTGAAGATTTGTGATATATCGTCAGGATTTCGTACTTGCTTAAGCAGGTATTAATGAGTTGAAGATGCGTTACGTTGCATCCCCTGGATTCCGTGTTGCTTTCACGAACCGATAGTACAATTTAAGATTCGTTACGTCGTGTAAATTTGCGTTTTTTGATGACTTCCCAAATTTTCAGTTTAGTTCAGAATTAGTCAGATTGCGACCTGAAAGTTCTGTGAGGAACTTCACTGACTTTCAGTATAGTGAAAGCTTCTTGAGTTACACTAGCGTACAGCTGTCGTAAAATTACACTTGCGTACAGCTGTCGTAAAATTACACTTGCGTACAGCTGTCGTAAAATTACACTTGCGTACAGCTGTCGTAAAATTACACTTGCGTACAGCTGTCGTAAAATTACACTTGCGTACAGCTGTCGTAAAATTACACTTGCGTACAGCTGTCGTAAAATTACACTTGCGTACAGCTGTCGTAAAATTACACTTGCGTACAGCTGTCGTAAAATTACACTTGCGTACAGCTGTCGTAAAATACACTTCTCATTATACAGCTAATTTAAATTACTATTATTATATAATATATATTACCGCGTATATTATTCGTATGTTATATATGTATAATATATATATATATAAATGCAGTTGGTAGTAGAAGTAGTAGTAGAAGTAGTAGTAGTAGTAGTTGTAGTAGTAGTAACAGCAGCAGTAGTAGGGTTTATGGTTTTCAGGAGAACTTTTGCTGATATTTCAGAGATGACGAAGCTGCCTTTTTTTTTTAATAGTGTCAGAAATGTCGATCAATGATGATTCAAAGCATTTTCGTCTGTTTTAAGATCCAAACAAAAATATAGTCATGTGCCGGCATTATGAGAGGGGTTGGATTTGAGAAAGGCCTACCAAGCATGGGCCAGTAGGCCTGCTGCAGTGTTTTGAGAAGGACCTACCAAACATGGGCCAGTAGGTCTGCTGCAGTGTTTTGAGGATCTACCAAGCATGGGCCAGTAGGCCTGCTGCAGTGTTTTGAGAAGGACCTACCAAACATGGGCCAGTAGGCTGCTGCAGTGTTTTGAGAGGGACCTACCAAACATGGGCCAGTAGGTCTGCTGCAGTGTTTTGAGGATCTACCAAGCATGGGCCAGTAGGCCTGCTCAGTGTTCTGAGAAAGACCTACCAAGCATGGGCCAGTAGGACGTGCAGTGTCTTGAGAAGAACCTACCAAGCATGGGCCAGTAGGCCTGCTGCAGTTTTGAGGACCTACGAAGCATGGGCCAGTAGGCCTGCTTCAGTGTTTTGAGAAGGACCTACCAAACATGGGCCAGTAGGCCTGCTTCAGTGTTTTGAGAAGGACCTACCAAACATGGGCAAGTAGGCCTGCTTCAGTGTTTTGAGAAGGACCTACCAAACATGGGCCAGTAGGCCTGCTTCAGTGTTTTGAGAAAGACCTACCAAACATGGGCCAGTAGGTCTGCTGCAGTGTTTTGAGGATCTACCAAGCATGGGCCAGTAGGCCTGCTGCAGTGTTCTGAGAAAGACCTACCAAGCATGGGCCAGTAGGACTGTTGCAGTGTCTTGAGAAGAACCTACCAAGCATGGGCCAGTAGGCCTGCTGCAGTTTTGAGGACCTACGAAGCATGGGCCAGTAGGCCTGATGCAGTGTTCTGAGAAGGACCTACCAAGCATGGGCCAGTAGGACTGTGCAGTGCTTTTCAATTCATACGTTCTCATGCTCTTATAAGTCGGAAGTAAACAAACAAACAAAAAATGGCCTGGGATACGAACCGTGTTCCGCGTTGCAGTCCCATATAGTGCACGATGCAATTAACACCACGAAAAACAGGCTGTAAACCGGACATCAAACACATCATGTGAACCAGACTCACCAAAACATGTTACGCTCCAGACTCACCAAAACATATTACGCTCCAGACTCACCAAAACATGTTACGCACCAGACTCAGGAAAACATGTTACGCTCCAGACTCACCAAAACATGTTACGCTCCAGACTCACCAAAACATATTACGCTCCAGACTCACCAAAACATGTTACGCACCAGACTCAGGAAAACATGTTACGCACCAGACTCACCAAAACATGTTACGCTCCAGACTCACCAAAACATATTACGCACCAGACTCAGGAAAACATGTTACGCACGAGACTAACAAGAAGGGAACATTAACCTCGTTAATCAGCTGCATGTTGTATATGTTAATTAAAATTCAATTCATTAATGCGAGTGTCAAATAATTGTCGCGGTTAAAGAGAGCTTTAATTTTGAGAGCCAACACATTTAGGCTGCAGCATTTTACGAAATTCATTACCGTCTTGCGTTGTAATTACCGCAGCGGGGCGTGCAAAAATACGCAATTAACTCGTTACTCTTTATTATTAATAATGCTTTAAATATTTTCAATAATTTATGCATCCGAACTATCTCATACGATAAACATATGATAGATATATTATAGAAGAATGATAGATATATTTATCAAGCCGGTAACGGTTTGATAAAGCTCCTGGAGAGCGAAACGTTGCCACAATAAAATGTCACATTACTTGCACTTGTGTTCTTTTACCAAGCACGTTGTCACTCCATCAGCTGAGTACAAAACACCACCTCGCTCTATTTTAATAAAACAAACACCTGTTGAGGCTTTATTAGCCTATCTATATAACACTGAACAATTTCATAAATCCAGTATTTCTGCAAACAATTTATTACAAACTGCGCAAAACACCTGATATTTAAATGCTTCTTGAAGATGCAACGAGTGGCAGCGATACCAAAAGGATAAACACACACACACACACACGGGGCCAGGAGCTATGACTCGACTTCAGCAACCACATATGGGTGAGTACACACATACCCACATTCACCCACATGCATTAAAAGTGTTAATACTGTGAATCGACATCTGTCAACTGAGTACACACTGAGTACAACACAGCGTATGTAAACTCGCTCTACCATGGAGATTAAAATAACATTAGACGCGTGTGTCTTACAGTACACCACCAGCCCACATAATGGGTCCACTCCATTAACGTTATTACCAATAATCGAAGACTTCGGAACCCACTGTCTTCGGTGCTACACAAGTCGTAGATCTTATGTGAAGTAAAGTGTTAGGATCTGAAGCTTCTACCTGGAGGAGAGTCTTAATTGTTCGCTCTTTTATCAGAAGGATCAAAGTCAGAGGTAAGAGAAAATGCATCAAGCTGTTAGACAATATTTGGAGTGCTGCGAGGGTACGATAGATCAATATTCTTGGAATATATTTCCATCTGGTTTGGCACAGCAAACATACGCAGGGAAGAACTATATTTTTTTATTCAGGGGCAACGTTTCTTTCACAGGTGAGCGAA